>JARFJB010002077.1:1650000-1822500 GCA_036346205.1 Vesta saturnalis | reverse complement strand
TGTGTGTGTGTGTGTGTGTGTGTGTGTGTGTGTGTGTGTGTGTGTGTGTGTGTGTGTGTGTGTGTGTGTGTGTGTGTGTGTGTGTGTGTGTGGTGCACGTGTGTGTATATATATATATATATATATATATATATATATATATATATATATATATATTATACTTTTGATTTTAGTGGCAGGGTGAGAACTGTATCTTTTATAAATGTTTAAATAAAATGGGGTGGAATTTATCCCCCAGTGCCTCTCTAAACCGATGCCACTAATAGGGATTCTTGTATTGTGTTCATAAACATTATGCATAAAGCGAAAAGTGGCAGGATGAAAACTCTATTTTTTATGAATTTTTAAACGAAATCTGGTGGAATTTATGCCCCGCAACTCCTCTGGAAATAGATGTTACTAATGGGGATGCTTGTGTTGCGTTGGTGGTAGGCGTACTAAAAGCGCAAAGTAACAGGATGAGAACTCTATTTTTCATGAATGTTTAAAGAAAGAAGGCCGAATTCTAGTAAATTTTGATTTCACTTCTAAAAGGTGTTTGCATCGTGATTTCAAATACATGGGATACAAATGTGCCTATCAGCATTGTATATATGAAAGTATCTGTACAAGACAGTAATTCTAACAAATTTACTTACTACTTCGGCTGTTTTCGCTCAATTATCTGCTATCTATTCACACGTTTGTTTCATCTCAGAAATTAATTTTTTGTGTCCAAACTAGTTTAGAGTAGATAAACAAAGCTACTGCAACCTATCACTTGCTGTATTATATACGACAATCCAACAATCAATCGAAACAGTAAAAGACAAACCAACTCAAGTATATAGGAACCAATCGAAACAGTCTATTTTTAAATTTGAACCAATTAGGATCTGATTACATTGGCAATCTTTCCATACTAAGGAGCAAGTTCTTACAACGATAATAAAGGTGAGAATAAAGATAAAAATTCAGCAATAAACTGTATTAATAATAATTATTATTTATAACACAATTACATTTAAAAAAACCTTCAATTTTAGTGCATTTCCTTTAGATTTTCTTGCTGAATGTGGTAGGAATATTTTGGTACTGTCAGAATCACTCGTAGGTGTTGTCTTTAGAAAATCGCCACTCGTGCGAAAGCACTCGTGGCGATCTCCGTCACAACTATTCGTGATCTGACTGACAAAATTACCGGTAAGATTCCTACTACTCGTATTATATACAACAATTAACCTGCTGGCACAAAGACATTGATTTTATATAAATACATACTTTTTTATTTTACGTGTGACAAAAAAAAAATTGAAAGTAGGGTTATGTATGCACTGGAAAATAGTTTCTTTCTGCGTAATTAATAATTATAATTCATTAAATATGCCATATACCTAAATTAAACCGTTTAGGAAATATTCGCATTTGAAAGATTATTAATGAAATAAAATAATTTAAAACATCAAATATTTATTTATACATGAAATATTTTATTAAACAGCTATAACAAATCAAGAAATTTCTCAAAACAAACACAAATTCAACGAGTAGATAATATAGCCTCAATTTTCTTCAACACATCGTATGTGTTCTTCGAAGTTTCTCTAATGAATCTGTTATAAACACTGGGTTATTTTCATTTAAATTAATTATTTCATATCGTATTAAATCTTTAAGGTGATTGAGGTTTTCAATTTGGTGGCACTCGTAGAAGTGGTAGACTAGCCAATCCACAAAACTGTTTGCAAAAAATTGGTCTATCATGCTAAATCACTCAGGAACACTTAGGAGGATAGATAGAGGGACATTGGTTTGCCATGAGATGCCTATGAACAGCTTCATATAAGTGAGAGGAAAACAGGAACTAGGGAGATCATTCCAGAGTATTCGTCTTTTGTCAAGGAAACTAGAAAACCAGTTGATGCGTGTATGATTTAACCCAAACGAGGTGAGTTTGGCAAGTAAACACTTATGCTAAACTTGGTCAAATTCCTTTGAGATGAAAATAAATCAGTTTCATAGCGTATGAAGAAGAATTGACTAGATGCACATCTTTTCCAGAATCATTTAGACACTAGTTTGATGCAAATAAATCCACAAAAACATTGGCTTTGTCTACAGAATCAGCAACTACAGATGCGCCAAAAGATGTCAGGGGGGAAATGAAGGTGTACCAAAGTTTTTACTATATTGTAGTAGGTTTGATCTTATATGGCTTTTGACCACATTTTTTAAGCGTTCTTTGCACTTTCCCGTATGAGGTTTTCTGAATATTTTCTTCTGTTTCTCGTAATGTTTTTAAAATGTTTCTTACAGAAGTGTTTGGATTATCTTCTATGGCAAGTTCTTTTCTTTCTTTGTAATTTTGACGTTTCTTGAAACTTTCTATATGTAGGTGTGAATGTTTTCGACTTGGAACATGCATACCGGGATCATCTTATATTTCTAATCTCAGCACGAAAATCTATATTATTTCTAATATAATACATTAAAATAATTTGATTTTCTATGTCTAAGTAAGCCATATTTACTTACTGAACAAGACAATAACCACAATAATATTGACATAAAGTTAAACGTCTTCATTAGTTTTTTGTTTTCAAAAATTGTATTGTATTGTGGTATCCTGGATTATCGAGTCCTTATTTTGTTGATACGGTTGTAAATGGTGCCCGATATTTAAATTTTTAGAAACCGAGTTTAATACGGAATGAAGATAACCTAGCGTTTCTAAAAGACTCTCGATTTGTAAGAGCTGTTTAATAAAATTTGTTTTGAATAATTATGATATTTGAAAATCTAAACTTTACTAAAGGGGCGTAACGATCATTGGAAATTCTTATGCGCACATTCTTGATGTAAAAATGTGATTAGTTAGTAATTAATTACGTCGGTACACATAGCCATCAAAGACGCCTTGGTTTGGTTTGTTGAAACTTGAGACCTAAATGTGGCGCTTGTTACGGACGAATGAATATTTTTAAACTTAATATGTCGATCAATAATTAATATGAAACTTCCAACATAATAATTTTTTGTTTTTTATTACTTTTAAAAAATGCGGGTGGTTTTTCGGGAGTAGATAGTTAGTTTTGAAATCGAAGGGGGGCGCAATGACAGAGAGTGTCGACCGAGCCAGATCGATGTGGTTAATTGAATACCTTCATTGTAAACCGTTTGTCTTTAAAATTAAGGCTGACAGCAAATAATTCGAGAAACCTATATAACGTATTAAAAATCAAGCAGTACAGGGCTCCCTCACTCATGCCTTTGGGTGAGTTTTCATTATTGTTTGTTGTTTATATTTATATTTGTGTAGAGGTAGGCGTGGACGAACGGGTACAGGATAAAGCTTGGTTATAATTGTAAATAGGCAATTACCGAGTGTTTAAAAGAGTATAGCTATTGGTAATTGACGTGGCCCATTTGCCCCATCCACAACGACATTGTATGTCAAAATAGTTTTTGGGCCAAATTAGGCCGAAATGCTGACGAAAACTTACGAGTCATAGAACTTAGTTGTCGGACACCAAGTCATTCCATAAGCTGCGACTCCAAGAAATTTTGTACGACCTTTTTGCAATTTTTTTTAACAAATTCATAAATTTTGGACAGTTTTACGTAAAAATGCAATTTGGCTAAATAATAGGAACGTTTCTGAATTGATTCCGAAGTGAATAACAGTAATTTTATCAAATAATGATAATTTTCAAACTCATTTTACACAAAAACCGTTGCCGATATCGACTTACGCAAAGACGACATTTTTACGCAAAACTGTCCAAAATTTATGAATTTGTTAAAAAATTGCAAAAGGTCGTACAAAATTTTTAGGGACTTGTACCTTTCCATCCCCTGAAAAGGACGCCTATGATTCGAATAACGAAAAATGGCCTAGCTCATGTTACTCGGCGTGAAAAGTTATGTATGTTCCCTTTATTTCGTCTCTTTATCTTTTATCGTTTTTTAAATAACTGGATAAAATCAGTTCAATTCGAACCCTTTCAAGGGCCTGTAATTTTTTAAGGGTGCGTTTTAGGCACATATTTATATGAACATTTTGTCTTATTTTAATCAGTTCTACATGCAGTAGAAATTGGAACCCTATTTCAGAAACACCCTGTATATATATATATATATATATATATATATATATATATATATAAATTAAAACTTGTTTGGGGATATTGGCAATTTCTTTCCTTAAATAAACTTTTTATCTATATCTCCAATATTTCGCATTTATTCAATGCTTCTTCAGGGAGAAACTTACAATCACTTTTATGTTTCGTCAGCCTATTTTTTAGTGTCTGAGAAGTACTATTTCTGATTGGTTTAGAGTGTCTTTAATTTTACTAAAAAGTGGGTTAATAGTTTTTATATTATAATATGCAAAACGCATTCTGTAATTTTTAAAAACATTAACAATTCTTGAAGTTAAATTTGGAATATAAGGTATAGTATTATTGTCACGCGGTGTATTAAAACAATTTTTTTTTATCAGAGTCTTAGGGTAACCATTATTCACAAATAAATCCTCCTCAAGTTTTTTTAAATGAATATTATGAAAGGAAGGATGTGATATTCTTAAAATTATATTTTTAAGACCTTTAATTGTATTAATCTTTTGATATGTAGGTTGGTTAGAATGATAATGTACATACCTTCCCATACTGGTAGCTTTTGGGTATAAATCTATCGTTAAAACATTAGATGTAGTTCGAATTACCCTGGTGTCCACAAATGCAATACTTATTATTCTCTTTTTCAATTGTGAATTGAATATGTGTGTTAAAAGAGTTAAAAACTTAAGAGTATTTTCTATCTGGGTGTATGGAATACTACAAATAATATCATCTACAAATTTTTTATAAAAGGTAAATGAAATGGCAACAAATGTAAGGTATTGTCCCATGCGTAGTCCATAACTATATTTGCTAAATAAATAAATAAATAAAAAAGAAATGCGAAATATGGGAGATATAGATAAAAAGTGTATTCAAACTAACGAAATTGCCAATATCCCCTAACAAGTTTTAATTTATTTAATTGAGTGGCAAGTAAAAATTTAGTACAAATATATATATCAGGGTGACCCAAACTCGATGGCCAAAACGAAAACAGCTGATTCCTCTGGCCAAAAGGAACAAAAAATTGTTAATACAGGGTGTGTCTATTGTTGATGGTTTCCAAAATGTTAACTTATTTTTAATTTTTTCTATTTCGTGGACTTATTTTTTAAATCACGCTGTATCTTCCAAACTAGAAGAGTTACAAGAAAACACATTAGGAGAAATTTGTAGAAGATGAAATTGCCTTAAAGAATATTGAATTCATTCGAGACAAACTCATCATTCAACATTTTTAATGACACAATGAATTCAGAAATGATTTTTTTTCAAATCCCAAGACAAATTTCCAAGAGGAATATTTTTCCAATAGAGATGGATTTGATACATGGCCGATAAAGGAAAAACTTCCTTTTTTCATAAGCTTCACAACGATATGAAAAAAACTTATGGTTGGCGTACTAATTACTGAATTGTTACAGGAATTCTTCTGAATTCTTCTTGGGAAAGCAGCTGCATACAGTCTAGCAGCCTCACTCGCATTCCCTTGGGCAACACCATAATAATAATGAATATCGGCATATTCTTCATTTGAAAACATTACTCAGGAAGGAAAACACGAACACGAACAAGAACAATAATAATAACAAGAACAAGAACGACTCAAAAACTAAATTACAATATCACTACAACAGAAAGAACTCGTATTGAAATCAACAAAACTGTAATAGCAAACAAATTTTGACAACTAACTTAATAATGTCGTCGTTGCTACGGTGATGAAAAGATATCAGTAAAGGAGACGTATTTCTTGCCGTAAATGTACAGATTGATTGAAAAGTGAGGGACAAATCGTCAATTCTCATCTACTCTACCACATTTTTGAAGGTAATTTTATGCTCTAAAAGTTTTTCCTGAGGTGTATTCCTGTAACAATTCAGTAATTAGTACGTCAACCATAAGTTTTTTTCATATCGTTGTGAAGCTTATGAAAAAAGGAAGTTTTTCCTTTATCGGCCATGTATCAAATCCATCTCTATTGCAAAAATATTCCTCTTGGTATTTGAAAAAAAATCATTTCTGAATTCATTATGTCATTAAAAATGTTGAATGATGAGTTTGTCTCGAATGAATTCAATATTCCTTAAGGCAATTTCATCTTCTACAAATTTCTCCTAATGTGTTTTCTTGTAACTCTTCTAGTTTGGAAGATAAGGCGTGATTTAAAAAATAAGTCCACGAAATAGAAAAAATTAAAAAAAAAAAATTGACATTTTGGAAACCATCAACAATAGACACACCCTGTATTAACAATTTTTTGTTCCTTTTGGCCAGAGGAATCAGCTGTTTTCGTTTTGGCCATCGAATTTGGTCACCCTGTATATATATATATATATATATATATATATATATATATAAGAAGTCATGACAAAGAATACAATATACGAGAGATGTCCAGTTACTGAGGTGCATTTGTAAATTACAGACAGACTACTTATTTATAGAAATCAAATATAAGTAAAAACGCGAACGTTCAGCTACTTTTCAACGTAATCAACGCCAATGTTCAGGCACTTATCGTAGCGAGGCACAAGCTTCTGTGTACCCTCTTCGTAGAAGGTACAATCCAAATTTCTAAAAAAGTGCCTTATTTCATATTGAGGTTCGTCGTCGTTTTTAAACCTTTTGCCCGACAAATGAGTTTTTAACGGCCCAAAAAATTAAAATCAGAAGGAGCCAGGTCTGGACTATGGGGCGAATGGACAATTGTGTTTTCTGAAGCCACGCCCTCATCTGAGCTGAAGTGTGCTGTCTTACATTGTCATGCAACAACCTGATTCCTTTTGTCAACCTTCCTCTTCGTTTCTGTCGAATGGCTTGGTGTGGTTATGTAGAGCTGTTGATTGTCGTTTTTGGTGGTAAAAACTCTATGAGCAAAATGCCTTGCATATCTCAGAACACAGTTGCCATTGTCTTTTTTGCAGACCGCTGAACTTGAAATTTTTCGGTGTTGGTGAACTCACATGCTTCCACGTCATCGAGTCTTTTTTTGATTAGGGATTAAGGTGGTGTACCCAGGTTTCGTCGCCTGTAACTATAGACTATAGACTGCGATAGAAACAAATAGATACAAATGTACAAAAATGTATACGGTAATAATTTTTCAGCATTTCTACACATACCCTGAACTGGAGATCTGCGTAATAATTCAGTACGAATTGGTTGTGGATATTCTATTAAGAATTAGTATACCGAGTAGCTCTCTACGATCAGGTAAGGACGGCATAGAGTGCCATAAGAGAAATCTATTGCTGATGATGGCAAAAATTTTAAAATTTTTTTTATGGATTATATCTAGAGGCTTATGTTATGGCTCTGGCTTTATTAGGTAGTAAGGAACATGCTGTGAAAATTTTAACCTCTTATTTCAATTCCATCAAAAGTTAGGGAGGTAACAAGAAAAATCACGAACAGACGATCAAGCGTGCGAATAAGAACTCCAATGACGAAAATAATAAGCTTCAATTAAAACTAATATTTTCTCCATCAGTCTTCTACAATATTAATATTGTTCACTAGTAGCTCTTCAAAAACAAAGCAATACACACCCATTATTAAACAAAATAAACCACCAATTACACTACCCAGAAAACCATGACTCAAAACATATAATTTTAATGTGGGTACCGGGACTTCATGGAAACGTGGGTGCTGACTTATCATCAAAACAAGCGGCAAATGAACATATCAAAGACGATATATACGTGTCTCCCACTGATTTAAATCACAACCTCAAAAAAAGATTGATGAAACAATGGCCAATCACACGGTGTCAAACAAATCTGGCAATAAACCCAGAAAGGTCCCATTTGAAGACTTGGCACAATAAATACAACCTTTCACGAAGGGAAGAAGTCAGGATCGGACATACCAATGTAACACACCTACATTTACTAGGCAAAAGTGAACAACAAAAATGCTCTAATCGTAATGAACACATGACATTAAAACATATTTTCGTAGAATGTCCACTACATAATGCTATAAGAGAACGCTTAAGACTAAAGAACCGAGTAGAATAGATAACAGCAGATAATTCCGAAGAAATAACTAAAGCCCCAAACTTCCTAAAAGAAACTGGTTGTTACAGTAAGCTATAGTTAAATAGTATAAATGGCAATAAGACCGTAGCAGTTAAATGCCATTAAACACATAAAAAATACATAGTATTGAATTATTGCGGCGTTGAACATCTTCAAAATAAATTTGAAACTTTCCGGGATGTGAGTGTTTTTTCTTTTTTATTTATTTAAAATTTAACATTTGAAAGCCTTGAAGAGAGTCTTCTCCCAAACACGTATTGCATTAAGAAAATAATATGTATATTGATTACTCCATACTGCATTAATTAGGAATACAATCCTATTTTTCTTTAAATATTGAATTGGTTCAGTTTGAAAAACGAACCGACTCGGGTTGACTTTCTGTAATATTTAATGTACTATAATGTATGTAATGTTACAATATTTTACAATATTATTCTTCTCTAGAGTTTCCGTACTTTTGAGTGAGATGCTCAATCAAAAAGGGAACCGTAATAAAGGCGTTTCTCATTAGCAGTCCAACTAGTTCCAGGAAATTTTGTATCAAATCCAAAATGTACTCATGGCTAACGTGTTTAACGTAATCGAAAAAAAAAAACTTAAAAACACTCCTACTTTCTTACCATTGAAACTATAATTAATATTTTGGCACTATAGAGTAGTATTAGTAATATATTGTATAAGTAATGTATCATTCCAATCACGTAAATTGGTTTTACGCACGAGAACTTTTTTAATACAAGTTACAAACGTAACTTATGTTACGCCACTGATAATTTTTAAGTATCATATATCATAAACAATGGTATTTAAACCTAGAACGAAAGCATTTTAATATTTTACAGATAAGATTGCAAAAAACAAAAGCAGTATAAGCACCTCACTGAGTGCTACGGGATTTTGTAAAGTAATAATGAAAAACTATACCGCTTACAATTTAAAGTAATGGAATTCATTTACATTTAAACATACAGTAGTTTGTTAAGTAAGTGCTGGTTCATAGAAAAACAGATTAATATTGTAATGGAAACTTTACAGATAATTGAAGGTCAAATAACGATTGAAATTGTAAAATATTGCTGAAATGCATAAAGCCCACTCGCTGGAGTATTACAGAAAGTTTATCTATTGTTTCAATATAACGTTGAATGAATATGACGACCTAAATTGATGTTTCGGGTGAGATCTAATTTTCCTTTAGTAACAATATGGGGCTACCGTATTTCATAATGTAGAACCGTTTTAAAGCATATAATAATAAATAGCATGGAGTTTTAATTATTACAAAAGCTCTTGAAGTATGGGGAATACGACGGATTTTGCAGAATTACAGAATAAGCCATCTTTGTTGCTAAAAATTTGATATAAATTAAGATTATTGATCTTTGCTTTATCTACAAGTAGGGACAGCCCCATCGAAAGTCCACGGGTTTCGTCGCCCTCTAAATAAATTTATGATAGGTTAATTTTAAATTTGGAGCAAAAAATTTCCGGCATGGCTTGATCACATGACATCTATCCATAAAATAAAAATTTGGAATAAGGATGATAAGTTGCAGTGGCAGCATTGCGGGTTGCAGTTTAACGCAAACATGCTGTAAAAAGTTTACAATTGGAGAGTTGTAAAGAATATCGTCGATTCTTGCACAAGGATTGTTTTCGTATGCTAGATTTCTCCATAACTTTAGTGACGTAGTTAAATAGTATTTATGGTTCTATACTGATGGGATGAATAATCAATTGTGGTGAATTTTCAAATAAATTAGTGGTGGAAATTGGTTTGTAAAGTAACAACATTTTCAATATAGAGAATTTTGTCGTTGAGATACTTGAAGTAATAGAACAAATTTAAGTAATAGATGCATTGTGCGAGTTGGCGTTATTAGCAAAGAAAGAAACAAAGAATTTACAATGAGATAAAGTGGAATAAAAAGATTCAAGAATTACGGTGCATGTACTTGAAATTTAAAAAAACGTTCTAAAGAGAGAAAATAAAGTTATTAAATTAAGGATTTGGGGGTTATAAAATGAGCAATTCGTGATTTACACTGAAACTAATTGATATTCACCTACCATTACATGTTATATTTAGGTTTTAAAATAGATAAGTTATTGCATTAGTGATAAAAAGGTGTAAATTTTGCAACGGTATTATTTTCCATTTTGTAATATATGTATTAAAGGTTTTCCTTTTTTTAATGTCGTTGATATCAAATAACTTTCTTAGAGGAGATAGCTTATTTAGGTATGTTTAGAAAATTACGAACCACTAGTCTAAAGTCATTAATATTAAAATGCTTGTAATTTAATTCCAGTACAATATAACGTTTATTTGGTTTTCAACATTTGGATGTCTTGAAATAAGTAAAATTTTTATAAGCTCCCATTCTAAATTCATTTGAAAGTTGATTGGTTATTATCTTTTGTTACTGATGCACAGAAGAAGTATGTGCGACAATTTCGTTTCATATAAATCATTTAACGAATATTATAAAGTGATTTACTAAGTTAATGGTTACCATCGATCTACAGTCCTGTGCGTTTTCCTTTTAAGTAAACTAAATTTTTCACGCACGTTAAAGTACAGAATATTTCGTAAAAATAATTCAAAACGCGGGAGTTTCTCCTTTCGAGAGCGTGTGAGAGAACTACGAACAAATTAAAGATTGATACATTCAAGCATAGACAAGTACTATGTAAATGTAAAATCTAAACAAGCAATTCAATAGTTTAGCGTAAACTTTAGAAAAGTATGATATCTTGCAACAAGTTACTAATTAATTAATTACCGATATCTACATGTGGCACAGAATTATCTCTTGATAACGTAGTAATTTGTAATTTAATTGATAATATAGTATTCGCAAGATTTTTTAATTCTATCTGTAACAGTTATAAAAGGAAGCAAATCAGTACTAACATTAAGCACTGGTTTTTCTTTATGGTTATGTCTATCAGGTGTAACAACATTATTATCATTAAGTGAATATCCATTAGCTTGTAAGGATGTTGTTAAATATTTATATTCATTTTTCATAAACCCAAGATCACAAATTCGATTTGCTCGATCCACTAAATAATTAATAACACAAATTTTGGCGTGCATGGTAGTTTGATAATTTATGAAAGTTAATATCAGTGTGTGTCGGTTTTCCTTAAACCTTAAAAGATAGCGAATTATTAGTTTTAGATATTCGTATGTCAAGAAATGGTACTTCCATTAGTTTCCTTTTCCATGGTAAACTGCATGATAGGATGTATACCAATTACGAATTTTAAAAATTCATGTAGTGACACACAAATGTGTGCATATCTATACCAAACTAAAGGCTTTTTAGGTGCATTTCTAACGTTAATGTTTCAAATTTTTCCATGTAAAAATGAACTATAATAGGACTAAGATGGCTACCCATTGCTACAACATCAAGCAGTTCGTAGAATTTATTATTTCACTGAAAATAAGTCGTGTTGAAACAGAATTGTTATATCCTTTGGAAAAATATGATCAATATATTCAAAAGTTTCTACTTCAAAAAATGGTGTAATTCAATCTCTAGTGCATCGAGCAGAACGATTTGTGATCCTGAATTTGGAAAGATGAATATAAATATTTAATACAATCCTTACAAGTTAACGAATATTCACTTAATGATAATGATGTTGTTACACCTGCTAGACATAACCATAAAGAAAAACCAGTGTTTAATATTGGAACTACTTTTGTTCCTTTCATAACTAATGTTTTTAAATTTACAAGAAA
Source organism: Vesta saturnalis (assembly GCA_036346205.1). Classification (NCBI taxonomy): domain Eukaryota; kingdom Metazoa; phylum Arthropoda; class Insecta; order Coleoptera; family Lampyridae; genus Vesta; species Vesta saturnalis. Next base: position 1,810,588 of record JARFJB010002077.1, on the reverse strand, counting down.
AATTAAAGAACATTTAAGGTCACCAAAGATGTTTCAAACCTATTACCATCTTCTAAGGTTTATAAGTTATGTTGCTCATGAGGAAAAGTTACATTGGAACCACAAATTGTAGCTTTGATACATGATGTAAAGAACATATGAGATTTTGTAGATTAGGCCAATAAGAGAAATCTGAGGTACCCGAGCATGCTTTAAATATTTTATATCATGAATCACAAAACGCAGCTTAGATACTAAACATAAAGAATATATGATTATGTAGATTGGGTGCAACCAGTGAAATAATTTAATTCGTGATATTCAGCTTGATAACTATGGAAATATTGTGATGACAATCTTATTATTATGTTCGTTTACAACGTACTAGCTATTGAGATCCTAATAACTTCAACAGACAAAAGAAAATCTCTGCACAATCGTGCGCTTTAATTTTAGCTTTTGGTATGGCTAGGTTTTTTGCAGTTTTTTTTTCTAGGCCTTGGACTAAATGCCTTACAAATTATATATTAAATTACCACAGCACTGTAATTTAACGTATGTAGTTGAAATTAAAATTAATGAAACGTACTGCATTGTGTTTTCACTGCAAAGTAACACTTACAATTATTAACAAAACTTATGTCTTTGTTAGATTTGATGGATTTTGTCAAGTTTCTATTTGTGAATGTTTTCATCGATTTTGGGTTAAGGTTTTTCACAATTTTACACTTGCATTGTAACAACCCTTTTTGAGTTGTATTAAAATATACCTTAATTTAAGGTCTTTCATTCGTTCTGTTGTAACTATAAGAAAAAAATTTAATTAATTATTACATTATAATATGTGGTAGGCAACTTAATTTGCATATCTTTTTAGGGGTTTACAGTGCATATATCTCTTAATGGTTTATATTCCCACTTCAAATTATTTTTCTGATCATTTTATTCGCGCATTACGTCATCGTGACTTAATCCTTTCGCGCACGACTACATGATCTAACTTCCAAAGCATCCATTTTTTCACTTCTTGATGAACGTTAAGAGAAGCAGAAAGTTTTTTGGGTTTTTCACCTAAATTTTGTACAAGTGCCATTAATGTGATGGTAAGACATCTTTTAACTCGTAATACTAAAAATTAAAACATTTGCTCTTTTCAGGCACTTTTATTTTACTTTTACTTTTACTGAGATTTACACTTTAATTACATTTTAAGTACGCATTTAATTTTACTGTTGCGTACGCTTTCATTTTATGATTGCAAATTTTATTGGAAAATTTCATTATACTGCATTAAACGGATTATTCCAATTCACGAAGATAAATTTTTAAAAAGGAAAATTCCAGTGTTGGGTGTGGTTGACAACATACAAGCATTGTTATTGCAATATATTGCGCAACATTACACAAGGATTACATCATCTTGGTTTGCATTTCCGCATTATTTTTTATGATACCAGGGATTCTCAAGAAGATTTTGTATATTTAGTAACAGGTATTTAATGTTTAATGATTTTTTTAGTAACTTAAGGTTTTTACAATTAGTTTTTCAGATATATTTTATTTAACCCTTTCACTTTATATATTTAATAAACATAGTTGTATATTTTTTATTGCTTTACATTTTGATAAATTTTTAGTGTAGAACTCGGTTTAGTTATTCCGAGTATTATAAAAAAATAACTTGGCGTCCGAGATAATTTTTATTAGTGTTACATTGCATTAATATATTGATGTTCAGTGGAAGTAAGCTAGCAGATATTGTGGTAATTAAGCAAATCAAATGAATCGGCCCACTTAAACTACCGACTGGGACAAAGGCATTATTTGTGATGAATGGTTAGTATCTCCAGTTAGTTTGACGATTTGTGTGTTTCGGAAAACATTTATTTAACACTTATTTCTTTACTTATATATTTAAAACATTTTTATACGATTACTACCAGTTCGACCACTTCTTTATAACATCACAATTTGATTAAATTTTAGTAAATTTGCTCTTTTATTATGAAATTTTTCACTTCGTCCGTTATAGAGGGTGTTCTGATTTGTCGTCATCTTCAAGGCAGTTTAACGATATTTAATTTATTAAGGATCTATTTATTCTTTACTAAATTGTATTCCGTAGCAGGCTTCCGTTGGCGTTTTTACTTTTTCAAATTTCTCTCATCTTAAACATTTTTAAAAGATTATATTACTACTAATGACGATAACTGTAAGTGCCAACAAAACGTATAGTGTTTTAAATATGTGTAATACTGGTTAAAATTTACATTTTCTAATTAGGTTTTTCGTTTAAATGTAAAAAAACTGTAATTAGACTAATTAAAGATTAGATAATCAAATGACCCGAACAGCAAATTAAATTGGATTAGTTTTACCCGGACGTGTGTATATGTATATAGTTACTTGATTGTAGACAAATAATCTGAGATATATTAAAAGCCATACTAAAAAAGTACCCAGAAACTTACCAACAAAAAGATGTGCAGCACTGAGCACGATGAGTAAAACTGATTCATAGACGCCGATTACTCAGGTTTCTAAACAATAAGAGACAAGTATTAATATATATCAAATAATAAAAAATTAAATTAATTTGGCAAAAAAATAATAAATTAAAAACGTTATCATAAAATATTAAGCAAATCAAATTAAATTAAGCTTCTAAATTAATTAAACGTGATAAAATATCTATCGGACACTTACATTATGATTAATTCAGTTACTACTGACTTAAAAATATTCAATAAAAATATTTATTTAAATTAGTTTTTTTTGTCAGTATGAATTGCATCATCGCGTGTGTATGGATATAATAACCACTACAAATACAGTTAATTATAATTTGCATACCAGTTCTTTTTTTGGAATATTTGTATTTCCTATTTTGCAAATGCAGGAACGTAGTCAATTACATTGCATCATTCAGTGATCAAAATGCAGCTTTTATGCATGAATGAATGACGTAAAATTTTACAAAAATGTACTATCATCTATTACGGTAACTGGTGCAGTTATTATTTAATGGTTCTTGTTATACCACGCGTCTCGTGTATTAAATGTGTAATCTGATAATGATGCGAAGCAGAAGTCGCCGCTATTGTGAAATAGTAGAAACAGATGTGTGGAAATCGTTTATCTCATAGGATGATGGCATTTAATAAACTCGCTTTCCTCATACTAGTTTACACACAAATTATATACCTTAAGCTAAATAAATTAATAACAAATCATATGGTAATTCAGTGTTTAAAATATTACTGATTATTTTCTGACTTTTTTTAAAGCTAGAGAGATATGTTTTATTTCTAGTCACATTTGTACGTCTAAGTGAATACTATCAATATTGTCATGAGATCGTTGTGGTTATTGCTAGGAATATCGTAGAAATCAAAACATGATTTAATAATAAAAATAATCTTGAAATATTACTTGAGAGTAATATAAAAAAATAATTCTCTAAATTATTCCTCAAAATTGATGCCATTGGGGAAAAGCACCCGAGGTTCAAGGACTCTGGTGTCAATTGTCTGGCACCAAGTTTTGAAAAATCTGTCAATTACTTGTTAAACCGGGTGATTCGTTAATACCGATGACAGTTTGAATTTCCCGCAAAATAAAAAATACATTGTCATTTATTTAATTACAGTGGTGTATGTAGTATCAGTCTCTAAATTTATTTTTAAATTACAAATAAATCTCTCGCTTTGCAACAAATTTTATATTTATTCTAAGCACAGTATACTTTATTATCATTTTATTAAATAAACCATAAAATTGCTCAAAATGTCCAACCGTTATGTTCATGACACAATTCCACTCTACGCTTAATATTGTCAAACATTTTTTCCAGACGTGCAGGTGTAATTCTTTCAACTTGCTTTCAAAATTATGTGGATTTTCAGTTGACCATGTTCGTTGGTCACAAAAGTTACATTTAAAACATCGTTGTTTAAATTGTTAGTAAACCAATCACAGTAATTACGTCTATTCTCATTATCAACAGCATGCAGTGCTGTACAACAGAAACCTTGTATGGGTGCATATGTAGATTTCTATGCAAAATCCATTGGCATGTTGAATGAGACAACTCTGTAACTTTCATTTAGGCTTCCATTAGTTGCCTTACTACTTACTTCTACCACTTCATCATTTCGTAGTAATGGACTATCTGTAGGTTTTGCCTTACAAATGCAATTCTTATTTTCTTATCTTCTAAACGCGTTTTAGTCTACCAATTTTAAGGAACGTTGATAATGCAGAATGGAAACGTAAATGAAAATCAAAAACAAATTAACGACGGCACTGCTGTCAAAAAAGAACGAATAAAGTAACTAAAAATATTTAACGGCCAATTCAACACCGTAAAAAAATTAGAATCGTACGCGCGAAATTCAAACTGTCATCAGTATTAAAGAATCACCCGGTACTATACTATACTATTTACTTTGCTCGAGTACTCTAGCAAAGTGCATGTCGTAGGTTCAAATCCTACTCGATGTAAACTGTTTACTTAGGTATGTATTTAATAAAATTAGTAATAACTTTTAATTACATATTTACTTCTGAACTTATTCGTTCATATCAAAACTTATAACAATGAAATAAAATTAAAATTATTTTGGAATTAGGACAGTGTTGATAAATTGCTGTATCTAAAATAATAACGAATGCAAATAGGTTGCCATTCGGAATTTAAAGCTTCGAAGAAATTGAGTTATTTAAAGACACAAGCAATGTCTCATGTCTGGTCAAGTTAGCGAATATGGCCCAATACAATCTCTTTTAAGAATTTGTCAAAGAACTATAAAAATACGACACTCCCAAAAGATCAAAATATATATACCACGATAAAATATATAAATTTAAACTAATACCCTAAATCTAACTATGTGTCACACACTTCTATTTAACCTAATAAAGAATTATTGTTTTAAGACAGTGTCACTTTATCTTAAATTTGAAGTTTAGAAGATACCTAAATTCAAATAATTATGTTCAATCTAAAAAATACATATCTTTATTATCATATAGCGATTCATAAACATAAATACATGTAACATAAAAAAAAATCCCAAAACTGTCCGCTTCTATAAAAATATCAATAATACAGATTCAGCATTTTCAATCATATTTATATAATTTTTACATTTATTTCGCTTTACATTGTAGGTAGCGAACCGCGAAAATTGTATTATTATAATAAACATGTTTAAATCGCAATTGTTACCGCGATAGAAGAGTTAATTAATGGGGTTTGATGTATTTTATTATATATTAAGTCGTAATTTGAGAATGGTTTTCGGGGTATTTTATTTTTGTAACTAATAGTGGCTAAGGGCTGAAAAACATGATAGGGTTGAAACAAGCAGGTGTACGCTCGACACTGATTTAATGCCGGAGACCGTAACGAATCTTTGAAACTATCTCTATGCACATTCTTGTGGTAAAAACTTCATAAATTAATAATTAATTAAGTCGCAACATACCGCAGATCCAAAGGGATCTTTGTTTGGTACTTTGAAATTGGATATTAGCTATAGGTGTTTCTACGAATGGATATTTTTAAAATTAAGATTTCGTTCAATAATTAATATGATACTGTTCCTACGTAATGTTTCTTGTTTTTTTTATTACTTTTGAAAAACGGGGTTGATTTCGGGAGTAAATACAGGTAGTTGATGTCGGAGGGAAGGCAGTTGCGTGTACCTTTTAGAAAAACTGAAACGCTAATTCGTTCTTTTCTTTTTGTGTAGGTTTTAATGTAAGTTTTTCCAAAAATTAATCTATCGTTAATAGCCGTTGCCTCAAGTTTAAACCGCGTATCTTAACTCGTCGTGTTGTGGTAAAGTGTTTAACAAAAGGGAATATATTCAAGTGTAAGTAGGTATTTTAATGTAAATTAAAGCTCTCGGTGAATAATTCTACAAGCCTATGTAACGTATTAAAAATCAATCATTGCCTTACAAGAAGCATCGAATTGCGCACGCAGGCTCATTAAGTTAATATCTGTTCAAATAAAAGGGCTAGCGTCAGACAGTACAAGGCACCTTTCCTCATTTACTTGGGCGAATTGGCATTGTTGTGTTGATAATATTTGTGTAGAAGTGAGCGTGGACAAACGTGTAAAATGTAAATCTCGGTTATAATTGTAAATAGACAACACCGAGTGTTTACAAACACACGGGTCCTGATGACATTAAAACACCTCGAATTCTATTTTTAATGTTTTTATTGTTTTATTTTTTAACGCAGTCACTCAAGCTTGCGTATCAGTCACATATTTACTTACTCTTACTCTTGTAAGGCTTTGTTTTAATAGTTTTTTTGTGTCTTTGATTCAATCTGGTTAAGTAGAGTTGTTTGCCTGCGAACTAATTTCTCTTTATACGTTATAGTAATTGTACGTAATCGTGTATGTGTAAATTTCTTGCCTATTTTTATGTTCTTGCAGTTACCTTATCACCTGTGTAATTTTACTGTTGTTGTATTTTATGTATACCATAACCTACATTATTATTTATTTAAAGACCGGCATGATTGGTTTTAAAGAGCTACATGTTTGATATTACAATTTTTATTCTGATTTATTTATGACACAATTGTGTGATTACATTGTTTTTTTTATTGTGTTTATGGGTAGCTAAACTGATTTTTATTAATTTTTTTCTTAATGTTATACTTATACTAATAATATACTCGTATGTTGAACCCTTTCATTGTTTTTTGTGTTATTTGACTTATTAATGTACTTGTGCAATTACTTTTTTATGAATAAATTGGGTTTTCTTGGTGGCTCTTTCCCAAAATAGTATATTAACGGGTTGAACCATAATTGCGCAAAGCTCGTTAATTTTGATATGAGTAGTTTCATTGTTTACCTGTCCCACATGCCGCACACTTAACCTCATCAAGCCTATCTAATTCAAATAACACAGCGTACATACCACTAGACGGCCAATTCTTTTGATCAGATTTAAGGTTTGCGAGTAATTAAATATCAGACTTGTAAATAAATTCTAATGTTTTAATTGTTGCCAGGAAAGGACATGTAAAGCAAGCAATTAATTTGGGCAATAGTAGCGCTATTGTCAGTAAAGTCAAGATAAACCACTTAGCAATTGTTTTGTTCTTGAATTTGCATTCTTGCGAGTAAATAAACTTTTCAAAATCGGGTACCTGAGGGGCGCTACAATATTAAAATTATATAATTATAAAGAAAATTTATGTTTGGAAATTGCAGCTGTTTTAGAAATATCTGATAAAAACCAATAACTCCCCCGCTCGGCCGCTGGAATTCTCCCAAACTCTAATCAGCTCTAAGCTAAATGAAAACAAGCTTAAATACAAAATTTTAAGTACGTGGGTATTTTCGTTTTGGAGTTATCGTGGATACTAACACACACACACACACCCACTCCTCTCCGCCCACACCACACCAAGCCGCACGCCTACCCGCACACACGCCCGCGCACCCACACAACGCACGCACACGCACGCACGCACGCGCGCACCCACCCACCAAGACGACTAACCCAGATGGTATCCTAAATATTGCCTTAACGAAATATTGGTCCGAACTATTACAAGCTCTATTCGATCTCTACGTCTTCTGAGAATTTCCTTCATCATGGAAATTACCCAATCTTCAACCTATTCCCAACTACCAAAGCATTATAGGCTGGGGCACCGTCTTGTTGAAAAAATATTTGGAAGATGTTTTTCAGGAATGTCTATATTTATATTTTTGAAACACTAAGAAAGAACTGCAGCTGATGGTTGCCAAGCCAACTATAATTCTCATTTCAAAAATTCAAGTTTATATTATTACTCAACAACCCCGAAAATTCTAAGCACACCACTGAATTCGACACTTGACAATATATAAGTACCGTTGACGAAATATATCAGTATAATAATATTAAGCGAGACCTTGAAAAAAGTGTAAAAATCGACGTTGGGCTATAAGTCGAAAACAAAAGTAGATACTAAATTTTCGATTTTTCCATGAAATCCAAGTCAACCTAAATGTAAAACCTGCTAACTTCTATCGTTGATAATAACGACCATATCTTTAAAAACAACTAATAAAACGAAATCGGGACACACGGTACATTATCTGATCATTGCCAAAACAATTACCCAGAAAATATATTGTTACGTTCTTACCTAAACGTTTCTCCTATTTCGCAAGTATTGGAGGTGATCATGATACCCTAGGCAAATCACCACACTTCGTCAAGTCATAGAATTACTACCAATAATACATTCAAACTATTCGAGCAATTATTGCTTGGAAAGATTAAGCCAATGATTGAACCAATTAGATTTAATTGATCGCCATCAACACGACCTGGGAAGGGAACTGTATCAGAACCATTGGCTAACTGGCATAATTGTGACTGAACTTAGATTGTAAAAGCTAAGCTATAGGGCCGTATACTTGGGCCAGTATTTTACTTTCTATCCACATGAGATATTCCGAAAAACAATGGGAGTTTACTCTTGCCATATTTTCGGATGACTCCGCAGTTATGATGATCGACAAACATTTAGATCAAGTAGTAATAATATACAAAATGTGACCAAAGAATAAAGTGAAAGGATAGGTATGAAAGTTTAATGAGTTCCGTGTAGCCTAAACGTCCTTGATCAGAATTTGTTTGTTTTTGAAGATATCTAAACTTTCATATCAATCAAAAGTTAAAACTGTTTCTATATCAAAGCAGACAAAGGCAACCAAGTGGACATTTTAAACAGAGCGGATTATTGTGATTCATTCAAACAATAGAGTTTAGAAGCCGTGCAGAAGAATGTGGATTGCGCCCGTTTGGTACGGCAAGTTGAAATTTGTACTACATATTCATGTTCTTCATGAGTCACCGAGTATCCTCAGAAAAGGAGATCGGAGATGGTATCAAAGAATGTCATTCAGCACCGCAGCAGACCCTTGTAATACCGACCGTACAAAGAAGAAGAATTGAAACGATTCTTCTATTCTCAAGGGACTGTGTGGCAGAAGTTAAGGGCGGGTCGTTTATAAGCATAATCGCTTTTCTTTGAGTATGACCAACGATCTCGAGAGCGTATTGGAGAGCAAAAATCCTATTGTACGAGCCGATACTTTAGTGGCTGGCAGAAGATGGTCATTCTATGATAGATTTGAAGATACAGTCATTCCTACCATAATAACAGGGTCTGAAAGCTTAAGATCTGAACCATTAATACCTACATCAGGAAATGATCGATCCTTTTTGACGGACACAAAGCAACCATGAATTTTGTTAGCATTAACTATAACTAGATTAGTATTTCCCCATTTAAGGACACGTTATATGTCTGTTGATTGAAATGGCCATTTCAACTTTACTATTTTGATTTGAGATAGGTGGATTTTTATTATTATTAGTAGACCGTGATGAATTACAATGTCGATCGGGTTAATTGTTGAAGAAATGAGAGCATTTCTGAATTGCATAAAAAGTGTAGAAGCTATCCCTGATCCCTGTGGCACGTCCGTGTTATTATCAACTTCTTTTGAAATGAAGCCTTGAACTACGACACGTATTCGTCTTTTACAGAGAAAACTAGAAACCCAACTGATGATCATATCAGTTAACACAAACCAAGTGAGTTTGGCAAGTAAACACTTATACCAAATTTGGTCAAATGTTTTTGAAATATTTAAAGCGACTAGAATGTATTGTTCCGAACTTGTGACATGTGAGGAAGGTCAACTACCTAAAACCATATTGGTGGCCACTAAGAAGTTCGTTAGATTTAAGGAAAGAAAGTATTTTCTGACTGATGGCTTTTTCCATGCCTTAGCATAAAATGGAAGTGATGACAAATGGTCGGTACTTGGAGGGATCGGTCTTATCGCCATTTTTTGGAATATGGTTGAACATTCGCTAACTTCCATGATGAAGGAAATTCCTCAGAATATATCTGGATTGAATATAGATTAGATAGGACTGGTACTAGTCCGGTACTACCTTCTTTAAGACAATAGCTGGATATCGTTTAGGCCAGTCGCCTTATTGAGATCAAGCCTATTGATTCTGTACCGAAAATGAATTGGTTTCATAGCTTATGAAGAAGAGTTGACTAGGGGCACATCTTGTCCAGAATCATTAAGACACGAGTTTGATGGAATTAAATCCACAATAGCATTGGCTTTGTCTACAGAATAAAGAACTACAAATTCGTCAAAGGATGTCATGGGGGGAAATTAAAGTGTACCAAAGTTTTCACTAATGGCTTTAGACCAAAATGTACGACTGCTCAAGTAGATGTAGCTAGTTTATAGCATTTTCGTTGTTCAAACAACTTTTTAGCTGTAGTGATAACACTTTTACGGGTATTTCTAACATTAACGACTCTCGATCGTCTTGTTAGATTTCCATTTAGTATACGGTTTATTTTTCAAAGAAATTGTTTCAGCACAATCCTTATTAAACCGGAGTTGGTAACGAGAATTACCTATACGATTTTGTTTTTTGGAGTGTATAACCCCATGACCATGAGGATGATTTCAAATACTGAAGGAGCAATGCCCAAAGATAAGGACGACTTAAAGAAATATTCATGCCATGGAAAGGTTGCAAAGAAATCTCGTAAATCGTTACATTTAGCTGACTTAACACACCACAAGGTACTGTGAATAACATAGAAGTTAGGGTCAGTTGAAGTTTTTTAACAAGTGGGTCTGATGTAAGAAAGAGATCTAGAAGATGTGCAGTATGAGCTAGGGTTATCAGGGATTCTTGTTGGTTCTGAAATCATTTGTGTGAGATCACATTAAATAGCAAATGTTTCTGCACTATGACCGGCACGATTAGTATTAGATAAAAATTGAATCCAATTAGATTATCAACATTGAAATCTCCGAGAACTAAGGTAATCGAAGAAGTGTTGATAGTTACTGTCATTAGGAGACAACAGTAGTATTTTATAAATTTAGGACCAGAGTATTTAAACCAAATTACGTTGAATTTTTTATTCTCCAAAAAAAGAAATACTCTTGCAAGCGATGTTGTTCTTGAGATAGACACACACTGCTCGTTTGTATCAAAAGTTAGAGTGAAGATTGTATTGGCGAAATTGCAAGTTGGGTATATCGGACCTTTCAGAGAAGACGTGTTTCACGTGTGTCAGGTTGTAATTGCATTAAGATTAGACCTGATACGTCGGAAGTTGCAATATCCGAACGGATGGACATTCAATCCGATAGGGTATGAGATAGTGATGATGAGAATAGATTAAGGATAAGGAAAAAGGTGACTGGCAGTTCTTACTGAGCCCATGGTATGTGTGGTGCCCCCCCGATGCATTCCACTTTTTGAAATTTATCTACAACTCGTGCATAAGCCGATAAGAACTATTTTAACCAAATTACCATTTATATAGACTATTTTAGTGACATTTGTATCGCTCTGTATTTGAAGAAACTAGTCGATATACTTTAACGTAGCTACGAAGCAAATTAGTTCCTATAATCCTTACCCCATAAGAATGTCCAGTGTCAATTAGACATGGTAGCGTAATACCATAGATTATTATTTACTTAAGAGTTACTTAATCTATGGTAGTACTATGAAAAGTAAGCCTACCTAACACCTCGGACAATAGAAGACCAAATAAATTATTGCTTAACTGGTTACTGCATAACAACCCTGAACGCTATGTGCATAGTATTAAGGAAATATGCCTTTAGATAGTTGTAAAAATTAATGATTAGGTTTCAGTATTATAGATCGAACCCATGCTAATAGAATTTCTATACATTTTGATTATCCTACGTAATCTTATAAGTGCCTTCGAAACAAGCCTGACTACGATCAGATCTGGAGGATAAGTGTTTAATTATAGAAAAATACAAAAAGATTTAGAAGCAGATCAGTCTATCAAATCTAAAAACTTTCTAAGAATAATCTTGACCGAAGTTATTATTTTAACGGTACATAACCAAGGTAATAAAACACAAAACTATTTTTAAAATCAGCAAAATTTCGTCTAGAGTATTATCCTTTGAATACCGTAATTAGTTATATAAAATGAAAATAACTATTTTTTTTTGTGCCTTCGTTCTGTAATAGGGCATATACAGACCGCAAATGGGTCCGGAAACTATGCGTTTTCCGGCAAAAATAATACTAAATTAGCTGATATTCGACATAATCGACATTTGACAAAACAGAAAGCCTAATCGCGTTACCGTGTACGTGTCCGCATCCGTTATTATGTCCGTATTAGTTCCTTATAAACTATCAATTACATCTATAAATTATTATAAAGTCAACAAATTGGTGAGGTACCTACAAAATTCGAGTAATGAATAATTTCGCAATTGTATTTTTTAGGTTATATTGGTTAGTGTCAGTTGTCAGCATTGCCAACTTAATTTCAACAGGTAGGAAATTTAATAATATTTTTTGTGTTCCTTTTCATAGGTATGAGGTGTATAAATAAAAATATAAGTTTTGTGGTTTATATACATTTAATTTCAAAATTTACAGAAAATTGATGTTTTTTGAAACGAACTCAAAAAATAATGTACGATACTTGTGCGCTGTCACAATGTAAGCATTTCACATTTTTACAGCTCTCAAGAAATCAGTGACAGCGTACTAGTATTGTAATATACTATTCTAGACTGATATTCTGGTCGAAACGTAGGTGAAAAATAAAGTTTAAAAAGTAATAAAATTAAAGGCAAGATTTTAGCATAAATTTATTTTTTTTAGTTTAATAGATGGTGTTTCAACATGGCTCTTACATTTTTTATTTATTAACACTTCTATACACTTAAAAACAATTAACGCGACTTAATCATACTCACGTTTAAATCGAATGTCGGTGTTACGTAAGTTTCAATGTTCTAAATTTAGTAAAATTTTGTGTATGTCAACCTTCACCTCTTGGTGACAATAGATTTTATTACCTTTTTTTTTCTGAAAAAGTCAACAGGCGGTTTTTTTTACTACTTTTTGTATTGTGTTTGTGTTCCTATATCTTACACGCTTATTAAACAGTAAACCTCCTTAACAATTAACATTTTTACATGTCATTGATACAAATTATTCGGTGTATTATTAACTATTTTTTGTTATTAATACTTGAACACGAGTAAAAGTACTTCACAACGTTTTGTAGACACGAAACAAAAATACCCTTTGACAGCTTAATTCTATAATAATATACTTAAATAACTAACCAATGTCCTTTTTACGTTTTAGCAAATAAGTTATGCAAGTGATTAAATTTAGTGAATAAAAAATTTATGAAAATGTGGGTAGTAACAAAACTAGCTTGATGGTATTTATTAAATACACCCATAACAATGATTTTTAACTAATACTTAATTTAACGTAATTTTGAATAAGGTGAAGGCATTTGTAGTACGCCTTCAAAATTTATCAGTTTTGGTGTATGCATTTCTAGGGTTATAAATATTTGTGAAAATACAAGAATTAAAAGGGAACTTGTTATAACCTCGTAGTTTTTTTTTATTATAAGTGATGATGGAAATATAAAATTTGTAATAAAATAAATTTTGAAACCACAAATTAAAATAATGATTATGTAACAGCAATTTCAATTTTTATGTTAGTAATAAAGTTTATTAGACACCTCGAACATCTTCCGTTTAGGGACAGCTAATATAGGTAATTCTGTTACTTTTCCATAATTGATATCACTGTGAAATTATATACCCCTTTGAAAAACGCAAGTTGGTTTTTACTCTCATATACGTTCACTCTGCCTTATTTGATAATGCATATACAGGGTCTTAAAAAAATGAAAAAGATAAATTACTAAATAATAAATAAAATCGATATTGCATATCATTGGCAAGAGTTTTAAAATTTCTGGTTGACAAATAAATTGTTAGAATTTGTGATTTATTAGTTATTTAAAAAGTGAATTTTGCAAAGTAACGTCACCATATATTACAAGTTTCACCAGATAGTTTTGAAAAACTGGATTTTGTAATGTTTGTCAGTGAGAAGGGCTCCAGGTGTGGGATCGAAGAGGCATCCATAGGTTGAAGTTTGAGCTCTATCAGTTGAAAATAAAATTTAAATTAGTAGTTTAAAGTTTGAGCTCCACTAGTTTAATGAAATGGAATGTGCGAACATTGAAATTAAATTAAAATCGTTTTCACTAGACCTTACTTTATGGAATATAACTAATGACGGAGCTTCGTTCCTCGCTATTGTTACACCATCCCCTGAATACATTAAACGAAGTTTTGTTAAGAAATTTCAGCTGTAAGTTTTTTGTAAATATACCTGACGCGTATTTTAGCTTGTTGCGTTAAACTAAGAATGTGGACGCAAATGCTACGCATTTAAACTGTTCGCTAGTCAGAAAAAATTCACATATATTTTGAATTTATGTAAAATTTAAATGAAATTGTTAACGTAAAATAACGATTTTAATTATGTTTATACAACATGAAAGGATTAAATGAGATATATTTAAAGTATAAATTACTTAACTCTTGCAATAAATCTTGAAAACGATAAATGTTAGATCACTAAAACACTGACATTTGCCATGTTGATGTGGGCTATTGTTTGCTAATCTTGAATTAATAAAAAACAAAACTTTTAGGTGGGGTTTGAGACGCTGAATTTACAAAGAATTTCTTATGATATTTTTAGTAGTCGTGTTGTATACTGCCGGAGTCTTTGAAACCCTTACATTAAGTTTAAAAATGCCGACTCTTTAACTTTGCACAAATATTTTATCAAAATGTTAAAATTTTGGGCAATTTTGTCGTATAATTTTGAAAAATTTGATAGCCTGTCAGATTGTAACTCTTTGCATGTGCCAGTAAAAACGAAAGTTACTCATAACTTCATCTCTTAGTACTCGTAGGTATATAAATTCCTACAGATTTTCAACACGTTTGAAATTTCAGAATTGGCATTTATAAAGCTAACGGAAATCATAAACATGTATCTAAGAAATAGGTAATTAATTTGGAACACTTTGACTTTAAACTTGAAAGCTATAATCCAGATATGGACAACTCTCCAAGTTAGGCGTCAATTATGCGTGATCGCAATATGTTTCAATCCATAGGGAGGGTATTGTTCCTTATAGGTTAAAATTTAGTTCAAACCCAAAATGGTTCAAAACGACTTAAAACTAATTTTAAGAGACCCCCCCCATGGGGGAGGACGGGCTGTTTGAACTTTCCAAGCTCCTTCAGCCACAATCATGGATTCCCAGCGTACATGCATACACTACGTAACGTATACATGCATGGTGGGATTAAGGATGGGTGTGGTCAGTGTAGGATCGGAAGGAACGAAGTTAGGGTTCTGAGGGGTAAAATACTACCCCAGCATTCACCTAAGTAGCCGCACATGGTATGCGTATATGCAGTGACCATACCGCTACATGTACATGAGGAAAACCCCCTGAAAAAACTCATACAAGAAAGACGATAAGGGAAATCGAACCCATCACCTCCCAAATGCTAAGCAGGTCGTGTCACCACTACTCTACTAGCTCGGTGAGCATCTGTAGTGCGTCTCTCGGTTTAATTGAAATCAACGGAAAGCGGGAACGGCTTCGGGCGGTAGCTATAACTCATAGATTGGTTGTTAGACTGGAGGGGACTCTGACGTACGAAACTCTAAACGTTTTTGAAACAATATCGGAGGGGATGATTAGTCATTAATTGTAACTTACTTAAAATCGGTTTAATTACCAAATAATTAATTATAAGAATTTGGTAAAGGATTATGTTTCTTTACAATCTTTTTTCAATAATAAAAATCTATAGGGATCTATAAGGATTTTATTCAGTTATTTTGTTTCGCATTTTACTGTTTAAAGTAATTGTAACAATGGTGGTAGATTACATACCGAGATGGCAACGTTGTTCATTACCAGCGGGCGTCGGTGAGATATAAGTTGCGGCGCGTCCGAGGAACCACGTTACCATCAAAGTTTGTATTTTATTTTATTGTACATTATTATTATATTTATTTTAATTTTATTTTTATTTATTTTATTTTATATGTATTTGATTATAAATCACACTCATTACACGTAATAAACGAACGAAACACGGTTGTGTGTTTCATTGTTCAACTTAATCGTCAAATCTTGCGTCGTTCGTGTTGATCTGCTTGTGATCGAGCTAGTGAACGAGTTTTTTTGTGAGCTTTGCCGTATCCTTAGACGATGACCAAATGTATACTCCTCGAGAAATACGGGAGGCAGCAGAGAATCTATTGCCGGAAAAAAGCAAGAAAAGGTATGAAAAGGCGTATTACACGTACAAAGAATGGTGTACTGGCAGGTCAGTTTCGCACATTACTTCGGAGAACGCGTTGCTTGACTACTCCCAAGAGTTATCTGCTAACAAAAATACTTCGTCAGTCTACTCAATGATGCTGAAAATTCGGCATGTCGGTTTCAATAGACTTGCATGCTTTTCTGAAAAAGCAGTACGTGGGTTATAGAGTAAAGCAATCTATGTATTCACGAAAGAAGACGTGGAAAGGTTTTTAACTAATGCCTCATTCGAATTTCTTCCGCTGAAGGTATTTATAATCAATTTTATCTAACCAAACCATTTGTTAATTTATGTTATCAATTTAGGTAGCTCTAATAATTGGAGTGTCTGGTGTCACGTGGTCGTGATTTTATCGATTATTGGCCGTTAGTGCAAAATTATGAATTATTTATTAGTATCGGACTTCTTAAATGTAGTATAAGTTCCTGCAATTGAGATTGATAACGCATCATTTTTTGTAAAGCTTTTAGATTGTAACGTTTTTTGTCTTTTACGTATTTGGAAAGTATGCGAAATTCCTACAAATGGTAGTCGCATTTAGAACATTTATTCTAAAAACGAAATATAAGTTTTGGTTTGTTTATCAAGTTTAGATGGAAGTTCGAATTAAGATTTGGTTTACGTATTGGCACCGAGAGGCAGTAAAATCCCTTTTACTAAGTTTGTTGAGAATTAAGTAGTTTCTTTGTAAAGAACAGTTGTGCGCATTTTGCCAATCACAACAAAAGTTGTAGTTGAAATTGCGCCGTTGGAAAATTACATATATTATAATTGTTACTTTGTATTCAAATATAGTGCACAAAACACATTTCAGTTTTTAAAATGCGTCGTAATGAAATGATCAACTTACAGGATAACGATTGCATTGATAACACCCGCTTGTTGCGAAGTGTTTTTTTGGTGATGCATAAAAAATAAAAAATATTAAGTAATCCTTTTTATGATTGAACGAGAGGGACACTTAGTGTAGACGCAGAGGCGTTAATAAGTTCCCGTTACCGCCGCTGATGAATTATCGCGGAACGGCGTTACCTTAAATCCGTGCCAAAGAACTTCCGTCAGTAGGGCAGTTTTCCCCAAGCAATCCCATGAAGGGATTTTATTGTGTCTTTCAACCAACACGTGATTGATTGATTGTTAAGTGCACCTTGTCAAAAGAAGCTTGTCGAGGATCCAAGAAGAAGGTGTTGAGCGTTAATTCTAGTGCTCTCCTTGTTCTATAGAGTAGTTATCGCGTTTGACAGACATTAAGTTCATAGCTCGTCGGTAACGAAAAACTCTTTGTAGATACTAAAATTTTTGTGTTGTTAAAGAAAAATAATAAGTGTCATTCAGAATTAGGTCATTAGTAGAGTAAAGTTAACGAATAACGTGTAAACATAGACCACAGTGTACCGTACAACCAAATGAGATATTAATCATCCACGATTCAGACATTGAATCGACGAGCCGTTTTCCTTCTCGAGGAAAGCCGCTGCATAGTTCATCCTCTGGGTTTCCACCAGATGGCTGTATAACGAAAGGGGGCAAATTTAAGATAATCATTTCCGTTCATATTGTTGCTGTGTTGACAATTTTTAAATAAAGTATTGCGTGTTTTTGTATGTGGTAACGCTTGAATACGCTGTCCTGTAGGACCAATTTCTATATTATTTTCCCACTTAAAGTTTAAGACAAGCACATTCATCTGTGTTATATTCCAAATTTATATGAGTTTTTATTTGTTGCATTAACCATTTTATACCGAAATTTTATGTGACGATTGCGTTAAAAAGGGAACGTAGGTTATTTGTTATAACCATTTGTGATCTTGGCATACGAGTAATATTTACAGTAATGTAGTAAAGGCAGACGTTGAAACTAGCTAGTATCACTGAATTTTAAGTAAACGAAGTAATTTAATTTGTGTGAAAAACCAGTGTAACGATTGTTTCGATATCTCAGAGGTGGTTTATTTATAATAGATATCTATAGGTTAATGAATTGGTTGCTTTTAATGTGAATTCAGCTGTGAACCCCATTTCCTATACAGCACATTATTTACGCGTATTTTTGTTTGTTTCGTTATTTAGATGAGATAATCGAATTAGCGTCAATATTTTTTTTAATTACAGCGGAACATTTAACGAAAGATGAATTAATGCATTTTTTTATGACTTTGATTATAATTTGCAGCGAATTGATTGATATAATTTCAAGTGGTTGTAAAAATTGATTTAAACTGTTTTCTTCTCTTTGAATTATAATTTCATTGCAAGTTAGATTTATTAAATAAAGTAACGTAACGACGAATTATTGTTTTTTTGTATTCAGATTAGTGACTAATTTTGCGGCACGTAATTATTTAAGATACACGTGTGATACTTTTGTAGTCTTACAGGTATAGCGCAGATCTGCAGGTCCTAGAACCGCCTGTGATTACGTCCAAAGCTAAGCGAGTTATATGGGTATATAGACGAGCTGTGAACCTTCGTAGTCAAGCATGTCAACCCCGATTGTGTAATTTCAAATACTCTGGCGCCCTTTCCGGTTTTATGTCAACCCCAACCCATACTGTGACTTATTTCTGGCAAGCTACCCTACTGTACGCAAAATTAAGCAACACGTTACCCATCCCCAACCACTGAGCAGTCGAGAAAACCCCCAATTTTACCTGTTTTCTCGTTCTACTCCCACTTTATACGTAACACTGGAGCGTGCAGAACTGAAGAGGTATTTAAAATGAAAGTCACAGATATCAATGCATTTGAAACACATAACAATTCCAGACACCAAAACTCACCAACCAAGGGAATTTGTCATTCTCGACGCATGGGGGATTCTGAACTTATTTGAATCTACGTAAAGGTATCGAGGATGAACCATTTTTTCACCATTTTCGATTTGGAAAACTAATAAAACAAGTGATAGGACATCATACCCTGTCTTCGTTTCCCAAAAAAATTGCGAGTTCTTAAAGCTGGAAAACGCAGATGCATACACCGCACATTGTTTCAGGAGAACGGCCGCCTCGTTGCTAACGGATAGCGGAAGAGACTTTCTGCAATTAAAACGTTTGGGAGGATAGAAGTCGAATACTGTTCCGGAAAACTACATAGAAGATTCTGCGAGCTCAAGAAAATGCTGGTTGCAAGTCCTCATTTATTAATTTCGTTCAGCTATCAACTTCAACGTCTACAGCACAGTACAATATAAATAACCAATCAATGGAGCAAGTGCCAGTATTAATAAATTGCCACGATCAAGCCACTGTTATTGTGAACGTAACAAATGCCGCATCTAATTCATTCTTAAAATATTTTAGTTCAGTTTTATTTTGTATAATTGGTAGTATAGTTTTCATTAGATTATAAATAAATTTGAAATTTGTAGCAGTAAACAAAAACTTTCAACTCAAAACACTGAACTAAAACATTAAAAAGCGCCATACCACTTGTGATGCTCTTCCGCATTTTGTGCAGTTATGTCGCAGCGTAGGTAAATTACCTACGGCCTCAAGTCTCTTTACACGCGTCCTGGCTGTCAAACAAACATCTTTCAAAATCCCGGCAAGTGACATATTACGTATACGATTTTCAATAAACTGTTTTTTCTCGTTACTTATTTCAGCCATTTTATCTTTTACCAAAAATGGCATTCTTATAAAAAAAATATACTTATAACAGACATTAAGATAACTCAAATTACGCTAAACACTTAATTGAACAAACACATCTACTACACTTAAAAAAACAATATTAAGTTTTTGCGTTTCTCTAATAATAAAATAAGGTTGGATGTTTTGTCAGGTTTTGAAATTTATAAACATAAATATGTCTTCAATGATGAGTGAAGTTACTGGAAGTTTTGAATGAAACACAAAATAGATAAACTATATCTTTCATTGGTATGTCTATGTATTTTCCCCAGACTTTGAAGTGAATACTTTACCATTCTCATTGCAGTACGATTATCAGTCATTAAATTTTGTTAGATATCTTCCTGATGATGGTCTATGACTATCATCTGGATGCAATTTTAAACTTTTTTAATAATATTTTGTTACGTGTTTATGAAATTTGGGGTAATTTCATTTTATTTCGAATTGAGTGTGAACGTATGGAAATAATTTATTTTAATATTTTGTTGTGGTTCGTGGTCTGTTGAGTTTTAAGCCGCTTCGTGGGACAAAATATTTTCATGAATTTTAACATCTCAGCTGATTAGTTTTTTTTTTTTTGATTAGTCAATTAAGTAACGGATTTAACCAAATTGGATAGTAATAATGGTGCCATGTTTTTGAGGGAAGATTCTTAATTTTACTTTATTCAATCGATGAAGAAGAAAGAAGCATCTAGTGAAACAAAAGCTCAAAGGACAAGTGTGGGCCGATGTTGATAGCGATGTCCGTATGTAAGAGTTGATTATCGTCCTGCTAATTAGAAAGAGTAAACAGTGGAGACTAAATAGTTAACGTTTTGCGTATGCGTATTTTATAAAGTTACAATTCTAACGACAGAATATTTATGCTTGTGGAACTCCTAGATACGGTATAATCCTGCTAAGGCAGGACTGTCGTGGCAAGGTCATCTCTTTAGATACGCTGTAAAGTTTGACCTCTAAATTTCCATCCACGTGCTTATATTTTATTTCAAAACAATGTAAGAATCTGATATAGCCACCACATGACTTTATTATGCGTGTTGCGCTAGCAAAGGGAATATAGGTAAAGAGGCAAGAATATTTTTAATTTATTCACATTCTCACTAATATGAAATGTACAAAATATAGTCCTATTTCTTTCTGATATTCACCTTGATAAACAAAAAATCATTATTACTAATTTTATTAAATACATAAATAAAAAGTTTACCTCGAGTAGGATTTGAACCTACGACCTGCACTTTGCTAGAGTACCTCGCTAACCAAGCCCCAATCAATGTAAATTTTGGCTTTATGTAAACTTTTTATTTATGTATTTAATAAAATTAATAATAATTTTGAATTACATATTGAACTTATTCGTTCATAACAAAAAATTATAATAAAAAATCATTAATTTAAATAGTTGTAAATTTGAACATTAAAGATATTATATTACATTTACATATGCATTTAATGTTTATACAAAATATTCTGCATTCTATTATAATAAATACACATAAATCAACAAATGCTTTATACTCTGTCAAGGAAAACTTCTATCAATATTAATTTAATCTTAAAACTCACATTAGCTAATTTATATTAACCATTGTTAGAATTAATAAATAAATAGGCTAGACTGCGCACATTAGACTCTTTGCTTTAATTAATTTTTAATCCTTGATACGAAAAACTTGTTTAAAGAAAATTTATTTAAATTGAATCCCTTGTATAAAGTGTTTTTCTGCACTCCTATTTGCAATCTAACCACATCTCCAAAGGAACTCATCATCCGACTTTTTTCTATTTCCCATTTTGTGGTTAACTTTTTCTTTTTCTGCTGCGTATAAGTTGATCCTGGAACTTTTTGACTACACGGTATATTCATATATATCTGGGAAGTTTTATCGCTCGCAATACTATTTTGATTTATGTAATAAAATTGTTTTATTTCCAATTTATAGACTGGTTAAGTATTTTTCAAGTGTGCACTTTTTATTGCCTACAATTAAATGAAGTGTAGTTGGGATGAACTTGGTTCGTAAACTCTTCTTTATCTGGATTACAATGACGTAACCATTTTAAATAATAATTTTAGCATCCTTTAAAAAAAGCTTTAGAAAATAAGCGTCATTTCAAGTGGCATCTTCTCAGTAGTTAAATTTTAAAATAATAAGTTACTTAATGTGTATGCGGACTTTTTTTTGTTGAAACCTATTTTTTTCTTTCTCATGCGCAAAAGGAAAGAAAAAGTATTGTACTCAACGGATTCATACCTTTGGAGGGCTCGAGCGTGAGTGCGTTCATATGTGCGAGCGTGTGTACCTAAGTACTTTTGTGTTTGCGCATCTTTGCGTGTTATTGTTTTTGAGTTTTTGTTTTTGTGTTTTCGTGTTTGTATTTGTGTTTATGTTTGTGTGATTATATGTTTCTGTGTTGTTTGTGTGCTTGTGTGTTTGGGTGTTTGCGTGTTCTGTGTTTGTGCATTTGCGTTTGTGCGTTGGGGCATTTATGCGTGTGTATGTTTTCGTGTTTCTTTGTTTCTGTATTTCTGTGTTTGTGTATTTGCGTCTTTACGTCTTTGCGTTTCTGTTTTTGTGTTTTTGTTTTTGTGTCTTTGCGTTTTTGTGTTTTTGCGTTTTTACGAGCCTGATATAAATAAATAGGTTCTAACTTAAACTGATATGTACAGTTCGTGAAGATAATAATACAAGTCCTAATCTAAAAAATAAAATAATACAAGTCTGTAATTAAACACAAAGTCCTTAAACATACAAACAAATTAGTACAAAAAGTGAGTTTTAAAAATGATTTCACTGCACAACCAGTCAACCTTCAATGACTTGTACAAAATTACTTATAAATGATTTGAGCCTTGATGTAGCTATTTTTATGGAATGCAATTATATTAAACAGTTATATAACTTCATTAATATGATTTGGATAGTGGTAATCATCCACTCATTAACATCATGTTAAAATAACGTATGTAATTGAAGGAAAGCTTAGCGTTTGAAAATATATTGTAAAAAACAATACATCATTTATTTTATCACATTTTTTATCGGTCTTCTTCTTCCTCCTCGGCCGTGATTCGTCGCTATCATCATCATTACGGTTTTGAGACTCGTCCTCTTCTATCTCACCGCTCTTCTTCCTCTTTTGTGAATCATCACCATCATCAGTAAAATCTGTAATGTCTGCTGATGTTGATTCATAAACAGGAGAATACATTATAATAATGCTCACTCGATGACGATTACACTTTACAGAGCGAAACGCGCGAGAAACGAGAATGTTGCCGGCCTTGGGTCTTGTGCGCGGGCGTGGTTACGGAAACAAGAAGTGTACACTATCCATAATTCCCCCCCCGTTTTAGGTTAGGTTAGGTCAGTACACGTACAATATTAGGTTAGATTAATAAATGCACAGTTTAGGTTAGGTTAGGTCGATACGCGTACAATATTAAGTAAGATTAATAAACGCAGGGTTTAGATTAGGTCAATACTCGCGCGCAAGTATTGACCTAACCTAAACCGTGCGTTTAACGTAAAACGTGAGGCGGGAATTATGCACAGTGTAAGCTTCTTGTTTCCGTAACCACGCTCTAATATCTCCCCTAGGGGCATATTTATAAATCTAAGCTCCTTTATTGGCAGAGGTATTTCTGCTAAGACGGCTGCGAAGGCTGTTTCGGCGACCCCCCACTCTAAACTTTCCCGAAGATAACCTATCCTATCCGAACAATAACGAGTGCGCCCGCGCACAAGACCCAAGGCCGACAACGTTCTCGTTTCTCGTGCGTTTCGCTCTTTAAAGTGTAACCGTCATCAAGTGAGTATTACTATAATGTATTCTCCTGTTTATGAGCCAACATCAGCGGACGTTAGAGATTTTACTGACTTATTAATAAATTATTACAACATAACCGTTCAAGATAATGGTAACGATGACGTGGATGAGATGATTGTATCCCAAATCCAAGATGATGGTGATGATTCACAAAAGAGGAAGAAGAGCAGCGAGATGGAGGAGAAGGACGAGTCTCAAAATATAAAAAATGTGATTAAATAAATGATGTATTGTTTTTTATAATATATTTTCAAACGCTTAGCTTCCTTCAATTTTATTAATAAACTTGTTTTCCTAATGGCGTTCGTACCTGCACTAACAACGCTGAAGTTAATGCGAAAGGACAGTTAGATGGGTAATTACAATAAGTGTGTGACTAGTTTTCATTTGCACATTATAAGTTAAATCAGACTGCTATTTTTTGAATTGAGAGCTGATTTTGCATGATCAAGTTAAATCAATTTGGTATTTTTGAATTGTGGTTGGTTGGTTTAAGTTAGTCCAATCAGTATTTTTGAACTGCAAACTGATTTTCGCCAGCTGCAAGTTATGATTGATTGATTGAGATTGATTTGGTTGATTGATTGATTGAGATTGATCTGATTGTTTGATTTGATCGAACGTGATTTGTTTGGGATTGGTTTGCTTATTTGATTTGTTTTTTTGAGAAAGAGACGAACATGATCAACCTGTATTACAAAACATTCACTAGTCTTTACACCATTAGATGGCGCCACAAAGAAACCCTAATTTGTCCTAGAAATATACCGCTTGGCGGTGCCGCCTCTATTAAAGAAAACATTCGCTAGTTTAAAAATACCAGTAGATGGTGCCACAAACAAAACTCTAATTAGTCCTAGAAATATAACAGTAGGTGGTGCCACCTTTATTACAGAAAATATTCATTAGTCCATACACCACTAGATGGCGACACAAATTCAAATTTCGCAACATGGGGGCCACGACAGAAGGGCACAGACTCTAACAAGTTCCTATATTTGTCTCATATGTTAGAATTAGGGCCCCTTATCAGAATACTATTTATCGTTAAGGGGCCGCGACAAGGGGTGCAGACCCTAACACAAATTCGTTTACTTGCCTTATGTGATAGAATTAGGTCCCTTATTAGAATACTATTTCCATCCAGCCATGGGAGCCACGGAAAGGGGCGAAGTTCTATAACTGTCTTATTTGATTAACATTTAAAAATTCCAGGGTCGACCGTTTCTATAAAATATCAATAATACAGGGTCATTTCAAATACGTTGTAATTTATATATGTGCTAATATTAGTGGTTCGCTAAATTAGTAACAATAGAAAATATCTCAAGATAAAATAGAAACGTACTACTGGCCTGAAATCGGGTAAAGATAAATTCAAGAAGATGAATACGGTACAGCTTCTGAGAACGAGGAAGAAGGTTTGAAAGCGTGTGTAGTATCCAGGGTCGTGCTGAAAACAGCTAATTTAAGAATAATCTCACATCTATGTAATAATAATAGTAGCAAATAAAGGCTGTATATTATCCTTTGCATGTATTTAAAGTATAATTACCACCGAATGAGCATTATTATTATTATGAACCAGCATCAGGGATATTAGATGTTTTGCGGGTTGTTAATAAACTATTACAATATAATCGTTCAAGATGAAAAACGATGAGATGAATGAGGTAAACTGTATCTTAAATCGTGATAATAGCGATGCTCTATGAAATTTCAAATAAGCTAAATTACGTCACTCTTATTTCCGATTAGAAAATTTAAAAGTGTTTAATTAGCATGGCTATTAAATCCCTGCTGGTAAAAGCCAATATAACGTGAAGTACATGTGTGTGTAATTGAACATGCAAATAAATCAGGCATAATTTTTCGAATGTATAGGTGCTGACCGCTTAGATAGAGAATCTGCCTATATAAAAAAACACCAGGGTAGAAATTATTATTATTTCGACTAATATTTAATTTAAACCTTAATGTATTTTGCAGCAGTAAAATTTTAAAAATATTTGTAAGTACGTTATTTTAACATGATGTTAATGAGTGGGTGATTACCACTTTCCAAATTATAGTAATGAAATTGTATAACTGTTTAATAATAATTGCATTCTATAAAAATAGCTTATGGTATATGTAAATTTTACTACCTCAAGGCTCAAATCATTTAAAAGTAATTATGTACAGTCATTGTAGGTTGATCGGTTTCTCAATGAAATCATTTTTAAAACTCACTTTTTGTACTAATTTGTATGTTTAAGGACTTTGTGTTTAGTTACAGACTTGTATTATTTTATTTATTAGATTAGGACTTGTATTAATATCTTCATGAACTTTACATATCAGTTTAAATTAGACATATTTATTCATATCGGGCTCGTCGACATAAGACGTTTGTTTTAACACTATGTTTTCCAGTCAAGGGGCTACGACGAGAGGGCGCAGACCCTGACACAAATTCTTATAGTTGTCTTACAATTAGCATTAGGGCCTCTTATTAGACTACTATTTCCAGTCAAGGGGCCACGACAAGAGGGACATAGACCTAACACAAGTCCCTGAAGATCTGTCTTATGCGATAGCATTAGGGCCCCTTATTCAAATTTCAAATTTCCCGCCTAGTAGGTTAGGCTACCCAAGGCCAACCTGTTTCTCAAGACAGACAGCTTTCTCAAGGTAAACCTGTTTTTCAAGGTAAATCAATTTCTCAAGGTAAACAACTTTCTCAAGGTTACAGAAAACATTCATTAGTCTACACAACACTAGATGCCACCACAGACAAACCAAAACAGATCCAAGAGATAGATCCTATACTTGTCTTACAAGAACCTTCCTCTTATTAAAATAATTTCAAATTTCCCGCGCAAATCTATGCCCTCAAGGTCAACCACTTTCTCAAGGTAAACCAGTTTCTCAAGGTTTGTCGAGGTAAACAACTTTCTCAAAGTCAACCACTATCTCAAGATCAACCACTTTCACAAGGTCAAAAGTGAAAGGCGAGGTCATTGAAAATTCCCCTGCCCCGAATTACGTCATCGGAAATTCCCAGGCCGAATACGTAATCGGCAGGCCTTGGAAATTCCAAGATCAAAAGTGGGCGGCGATTGTGACGTCACCAGAAACAAAATGGCGGTAAAGGTGCCCGGGTACTACTAGTGTCTAATATGACCGGTTTTTTTTCAGAATTTACCTTCTACCTTTATACCGACTTAATGCGCTGTATTATGAAAAATACTGGACAACCGCGCATAGGGCTACCAATTCTTAAAAAAATAAGTTTCTATGTTTACCGCTTTATTTCAGGTAATATGTTTAGTGACATGGGAAAATATCCAATAAATGATGTGCATATTGCTTTAGCTGTTATATTAAGTATATCATTATTTACTTTGTTGATGATATTAAAATATGCGTTTATTTCAAAAGCTTTGTTTTAATGTATAAAAAATTCATTGGGGCCTCTTAGAGGTAGAAGCCCATACGCACATAATACATCTGGTCCTACCTCATTTATTGAATTTCCTTTGATTTTTGATTTGATAAAAAAACCATAAAAGTTAATTAAAACGGTTTTCAACGATTTAAATGTCCTTAGAATTAATCTGCAGCTCAATCACTTTTTTATCTGATAAAACATCGCATTCAACATTGATTAACGATGCGTTAATCAAGTATTCAATCATGATTGAAAAGATTTATAACGTATTAAAATATTTAAAACCTAAGTAGAGACAAAACATTTATATTCAACAGTATGCGCTGTCATGGCCAAAGAATACTTCATTCGATTAATTAAATTAATTACTAATTGTTAATTAAATAAACATATCGGGTTTTACGGTACTGTGTAAGAGAAGAATAAGTTTGCACAGACAACAGACTTAATTGCAATGAATCCTTTAAATGCAAACATTACCTTGAGAGTGTAATCCACCATGCAAACATACATTAGTGATGTACTATATACAGGTTGCAAGATTATGTTTACTGCTAAATTATCCTGGTGCCTATCTTAGTGTCAGTTGTATTAATAGTAGGTAAATGATAAAAACTTGTAACAAGGTGCGTTACTGTCTCAAAGACACTGACATGATTTTACCGATTTCAATGAAATTTGGCAGATACAACTTGATTAAACTTAAACGAACAACTCATTATTTTAAGTTTTGTAGAACTTACCTTTGTGTATTAGTGCAACCTTATACGTTCTTAATTCTATTTTGAATAGTTAGTATTCACAAGCTAGAGAAATGTTCCTTTTTTGAAAAAAGATACAGGTGTGGTACTTCATTCTCGACGAGATTACCATACATCACTTCCTTGTTATAGAGGCTAAGGTGCAATTTAGTTTCTTAAATAGACAATAGATAGAAAAGATAACTAAGTATGAGATATAAAACTGCATAACCTACGGTTGACATTACCAGACAGCGGATAAGATACTAATTAATTTTATTGGTTTGGTATTTATCCATTGGTATTGATTCAACTTTAAGGTTGATGTGAATGGAAGACTAATTTGACTCATTATGTGTGACATAATCATGGGGCAATTTCTAACCTTCAGAAATTTACTTTAATTAAAACTTTATTTTTATTATAATTCATTATTTGTTGTTAAAAGTAAATACTACATTTTGCAATTATACAATTTAAATTTCCGCAGTTGTTAGCCAAAAAAATTACAAAATACCTGGAAGTAACAAATTATATTACAAAATAAGTGGATTCTCTTTAAATATCCGCTTTGCAAAATTAGATCAATTTAAAAAAGAATCCTTGGCCGAGAAACAAACTTTTGTAATAATTGTGTATAGTGTGAAGTTATTTTTATAACGTAATAACCTCGCCTTTAACAAAAGCATAGACAGGTCACAGACACTGTGTCCGTATTTAATAAAGGTAAATGGGTTTAATGTAATAGTGGGTGTACCACGCCCACCGTATACATTATTTTTCGTAATAATGCTACAGATGTACTTTTACAAAAAATATTTATATTAGCGAATAGGTGTGCAAACTACGTAAACTATATTCACTCAGTCGCGCTGATGTAAATAGCATTTGGGTCACTATAACTATAATGATATAAGTAGATAAGCCAATTTCGTCTCATCCTAGTGTGTGAAATGATTCAATCGCTATAAAATAAATTAATGAACTTCTATAAATATCAATTTAATCTTTCCGATAATTTAAAGGCTGAATCATGTTTAATTCAAAGTGTATTAAATAAATAAAATTATGTATAGTGCAGAATTAATTATTCATTCTGCTAATATTAGATCATACAGCAAATGAACAATTTTAGACATTGTGGCAGAGAACTTTTAATTTTTTCTAATAACGGCCAAATGCAGTTTTGAAGCAATGTAATGGTTTCTTATTTTACTGATTCAACACAAAATCAATTTTTATGCGATTTGATCACGCTAATTGCAAACTTTAAGTTTGCACTTATTTTAACTTTAAAGGGCATATAGCTTCATATTCTAAAGCCTGGTTAACAAAACCACACTATAAAGATTCAATTTTAATTCTTCAGATTTTCTATCCGTTTGCTGGGAGTAATATTTGAAGGTTTATTTTTAAGGATGTGAAAAAATTTTTCAAGTTAACACTACTATAGTAAAAATAGAATGCTAATTATTTATCGTCTACATCAAACGTATTAAAAATAAGCCGTTCTAATCTGGGTGTGCCAATGTATTGCAAACGTCAACCTATGCAGAACTTGAAATTTAATGAGTGATACAGTTCGACGCAGCTTATAGAGTCTCCAGGTAGTGGGGTCGCATGACTACACAATCTATCGTTTCGAAATTATGATGATCTCGCTTATAGGACGGATGAGAATCGGTAAAAAATACCGCATTCGTCGAGGTGTTTCATTAGAATATCATGAAAGTATACCTAGGAACATTTCAGAAAATCCCCACATCCCAATTTTGTGGGGAAAACAACTCGGTCGAGAAAACTAGTTTTTACTCTGAAGAGTTGTTCGGAGGGCGGTCGTGGTGAAAGTGCGATGCGCTGGTGGAGAGTTTCCCAACGCACATGACGTGTCTACGATCTGCCGTTTCGGATGAAAATGGAAGAAACGATTTCTTTCATCGAGACATTTCATTAGAGTATAAAGGCATGCCTGCATCCCAACTTTGAGAGGAAACCAAGCTCAAATCGAGATCCAAGGCCAATTCCACTCTATAATATTAGTATAATAAAACTCATTGGACATCGATTGTCTACGTGAAATCATTCGCGGACCTCGTAATTCAGAATATCTAATTTGTCGAACAAATGAAAAAATAATTCACAAGCATCCTAGGTCAGTAGTTAACGATACTGCAATTTACCGGTAATTTTGATTGCAATTTGTAGTGTAGTTACTAAGCAATAGATGGAGGGATAGGTTTTCAATGGTATAATGATAAAATCTAATTTTTGACGAAAATGCGGCGTGGTCCTCGATATGAATTTGTACGTATTTTTAAATTTTGACAATGACGTTTATCTTTAAGGTCAGCCATATTAGTATTGTAGTACAGAGGAATCTTCCGCCGCCATCTTAGATTTTCTGGGGAAACCACTTTCACATTTTTTTATATGCCCACGTGGGGGACCGTATTTTCCACCCCTATGGTTTCTTTTCGGAGGCCTTTTTCGACCCTTGATGGGATTTTCATCCCTAATTAAAGCCTTTTTTGTTTTTACTCGCTTGCTTGAGGGGCGTATTTTTTTATACCTATTTTATGGCCGCCCACGTGTAGGACTTGTTTTTTTCACTCCTATTTTATGACAGCTCACGTATAGGACGCGTTTTTTTCTACCCATATGGTTTCTTTTCGAGGGTCAACCCTGATAGAATTCAATGTTGTTGTATTAAGAGCCTTTTGACAGCAATTTTGTACTTGCTCACGTGAGGGGCAGATGTAGGTGGAGGTTGGTCTTAGGGTTATTTTTGATGGTCATCTAATTAAGGTCCTTTTGGCTATATTAAGAGCAGTACCCCTGGAGGTTAGGCAAACGCACAAGCATACAATGTTGGAAATTGCATAATTAATGAGATATTATTAAAATTATCGATCCTATTGCTTTAAAATGGTCATATGCTATTGGTTGATCTTTTACCTATACGAGAAAACGTTGTATTTCTAATAAGGAGGTTCTCGTAAGACTCGTGTAGGGCTTCGCAACTTGTTCTCGGGCCTTCGCCCCCCAGACAGGAGATGGTATGGGGAACCTAACCTTATAAGACAAGTGTAGAGCTTAGCCCCTATCGTGGCCCCCTTGGTACAATTGTATGCGGATTCTAACTTAATCTTACAGCTGTAGACCTTCGCCCCGTCATACAAAATTGTATTCTTATAAGCAGGTTCTTGTAAGACAGGGTCTGCGCCCTGGGCCCTTTGAGTAAAAATTGATTTTAGTGCCATCTAGTGGCGTATAGACTAATGAACATTTTCTATAATAGAAGTTGATAATGCACACCTCTCTCTTGCTCTATCTTGTTTCTCTCTCACCCTCTCTCTTTCGGCTCTTTCTCACACACAAACAAATCAATTAATTAATCAATCTAAAACAAATCACGCTCGATCATCAGATCAATCTCAATCAATCAACCGAAATTATGTCTTACAGTTTGCGGAAACCAGATTACAGTTCAAACTGAAAACATTAAAGTCTAATTAAATATGACGTGAAATAATAAATAATTTCTACCCTAATGCAATGATGCTTTATGTATAGGCAGATTCTCTAAACAGTCACCACCTATACATTCGGATTTTATTTGCATGTTCAATTACATACACACAAAATTCTTTCATTGTAACGTGTTCATTAACAGTTGTAAAAACCCATTAAAAAGACTGGAAAGTAATAATTACTTATATATAACATGTATTTAAGAATATCAAACTGATATAATGGAAATAAAAGGTAAAAGGTTTTAATGGTTTATTGTTATAAACCAATCTTGAATAGCACCTTTTGTCCACGAACTGTTCGGTATTTTGATAACTACAGTGCTATGATACGATACGACAATAAATGGCAGATGTCTTAGTTGCAACATTGTAATTTTATTTATGATGCTGCTAACTTGTCTTTAATGACAATCCTAAATATTAGTATTACATTGGTACTGCTTTACGTCATATGTCACGTGCAACGCTTTTAGGATTGCTAGGACTTTAGGTGCTGGATTTTAAAGATTGCGCACGCGAAACATATTAATAAAAGTTAATAAAATTTGTAGGTAGAAATTTATAAAAAAAAAGTAGTCACTTGTGTTCTCTTAAGATATTTCGAAAGGTGGTTTGATTTATTCCCAATATATATTATGGCTATATCTTGAGGGCTTACATGAGGGTTAAAATTTACATATGCTAAAACATTTGTTATATTTTCCTCCGTTCTACCTCTACCACGTCTTCGATACACGGGAAGATGAACACTTCCTGTAGTACGCAAACGTTGAGCGATTGGAAAAAATACTCTGTTGCTGTGATGTTTTCTGTTTGGGCTACTGCAGCACATAAGCTCTGGAAGCAACAGTTGCATTTCTCATGCTTTCGAAATAAACAGCCAACATGTCAAAAGTTTCTGCATTTGTAAGAATTATATTTTTCTAATTATGATATCGAAAATGGTTACTTGGATAAATTAACAAGTGTAACAAGACTAATAATTTTGACATATGTGACATTCTCGTATTAATCATAGCCTACTTGATTTCAACTGATAATTTATTTAATATATTAACTACTGTGTAACTGTAAGAGTGTTAAAATATACCTATATATGAGCAATTTTCATATATTGATCAAATATATTTCAAAATTTGTTAATATATATATATAATATATATATATATATATATATATTATATATATATATATATATATTATATCATATATATATATATTTCGATATAGCAAGTTTTACTGATACTTCAATTTTATGTAGCGTAATTTTACCAGCCTAATTGAAGTTTGACAAAAAATGTTCACCGTTTACACGTTTCTTAAGATATCTCGGGATAGAAACAAGGTATCGACATGCGGTTTTCGCCATTTTGTTGCTAATTTGGTCTACTTTCATAATCCATTGTTAAAACTGCATGCTTCCATTTAATATTTTCCAAACAGAACTAGATTTCTGAAAAAAAAATAAATACCGCCCTCTAATCTGCACGTTACTTATTAAGTTGCGTTGAGTATATAACACTTACATTGGTGGAAAAGAGCTCTTTTCAACAAGAGTAAGTTTGTGAAGATCGATTAAGCAGAACCGGTCTTACAGGCGTTTTTTCAGTACTATGTTCCCACTCTCCCCACCTCTTATTTAAAAAGATAGACTAAAACTTGTTTAATAAAAAGTACGCAGAATTTTCCGTATTTATAATGCCCTTTAATTAGGCAAATTTTGTAAAATTTGGCTTTTTAAAATTTTGGTATTCAATTACGCCCTCTAGCGGTGGACCTACCGTTCTATAAATAAATTCCAAGCTGTTTCTCAAGGCCACTTTTGTTATACATTTTTTTTCCCGAAACTGTATTATAATCCGATCCTTTTTCCTGAAACACTCGACGTTGTTTTCAAATTTGTCGTAGCTCACTTCGTTTATGATTTATATGGAAAAGTAGATTATTTTCAATTTTAGCACACCTATCGTAACTCAGCTATTTCAATTCAGTAATTGTATCGTAAAGTTGTAATGCAAATCATGAAAAAAGAATTCTCTTAAAATGTCTAGCTTCCTAAATTGTTTCGTTTATAAATAGTTTTCACATAAATCTAAAATAAAATGTTTGTTTACTTTGTCTGAATTTGTGCCCACACTCTCAACTATGAGTTGTATTTACAATAAATACATACCGTAATACGAATCACAATATAAAACGCATGGCATTCTAGTAAAACCCTAATCGTAATAAAATATCAAAAAGAAAAAAATATAGTTACAGAATTTACACTTTTAGGACAACAATTTTCGGTAATGTATTTCTAATTTCATGCACCCCTGAAAATGCACACAATGGTACAACGAACTTATATACAATTCAGACAATTTATAAATAGAGTGTGGTAAATACAGGCAGACAAAGAAAATCGTGTACGTTTTAATAATGTTAGAAATTGTTATAGTCATACAACCGAATATAAAATATACATTCTTTTGCAAATTAATGAACACTCCTACCGCCTCCAATACTGGTTATGTATTGTAAATTCTTTCATCTCTTTGATCTTACCATACAAACCATAAGATGTTTAATAAAGATTGTTTCAACGCACTCGATGCTAAATTGTATTTTGAATTAGATATAAAAAATATTCATTATAATTAAGATAAGAATGTAGGAAAACTATACCTTTTTATAGAGTGAAATAAGTTGATTGTTCATTAATTTATACCTGGAAACCATAATTGTATTGCCGATACTGTCTTCCACTTATTCTGCCAATCTGATTATTATATCGCGAAACATGAGAAAATACAATTTTTATTTAATTTATTGTGCACAGAGTATCACTGCATAAAAAATGAGGAATTCAAAAATAACAGAATTCAAGATACAGTTAGCGTGTCCCCAAATCAAGTTTAGAATAGGTATGATCAATTAAATTTTTTTTCATATGAAGGCGCCGTTTGGTACACCAGCCTCACATTAAGTATACATAATGAAGTAGTGATTAACTACCAGTATTTAAAAAAAATGTTATTAAGAAATAGACGTCTATAAAGCTGACAAAGCCATTTCAGCATAATACAAAAAAAAAACTACACAAATATTTCGTGCTTATTCTTATCAAGCGTTAAAAGATCAAAGCGTTACCAAGAAAAAACAAACCTATTTCGTTGAATAAATGTTTTTTTGTTTTTTTCTGATTTTCAGAGTTCTTATGGGACAACCTAGTAATAAAAGTAAATCGAATATGTTATTAATTGAACAAAACAATTAAAAGTTCCATTCAAATTTGGTGTGCTTCTGAGTACAGGGGCTTAATTTTTTCGGTTCAGTAAAGGTAAATAAAAATTGACTATTGCCTACTGCTAAAATGCATTGTATTTGAAAATTCGTTGCGAAACCGAACCTGCCGATCGTACATGAGTATATAATACTGCAACGGATCCTAAGAGTTAAGAGATTGATATTGTAGGTAGCGGACCGCGAAAATTTTATTATTGTAATAAACGTTTGCCAAATCGCCATTGTTACCACGATAGAAAAGATACGTAGTGAATTTTTAATATCTTAATAATAAGTAGTAATTTGCTAATGTTTTCAAAATATTTTTGTAATATATTTTTATCTCAGGAATGTAGGATTCTTTGTAACTAATATGTATGTAAACACATGTTAGGGAGCGAGTGGCAGGTGCACGCTTAAAAATGCTTTACTGCAGGGGCGTAACGAATCATTGGAATTTCTTATCCGCGTTCACTAGCTTAATAAGTAATTGTGTCGGTACAGACCGCGATCAAAAGATATCTTTGTTTGTTACTTAAAACTTCGAGATAAATTTAGGGAGTTACGGACGTATGCATATTTTTAAATTTAAGATGTCGTGCAATAATTAATATGAAACTGTTCCAACGGAAATTAATGTTCCTTGTTTTTTTTTTACTTTTAAAAAACGGGGGTGGTTTTTCGGGAGTAGATATAGTTTTGAAATCGAAGAGGGGCAGTCAGAGTTAGAGTGTCAATCGAGCCACATTCATTTTTGGGTTAATTAAATACCTTCATTGTAAACAGTTTGCCTTTAAAATATTTCGTGCGTATACATTTTCTTTTGAATTAGCCAACACTAATTTGTCTTTTCTTTCGAGTGTTAGTTGTAATGTGTGTTTCAAATATTAATCTATAAATAAGTCGCCCTTTTTGAAGTTAAACCGCGTAGGTTAACGATTTTGTAATCAATTAAGCTCGCAGCAAATCATTTTTACCAGCCAAGATAACATATTAAATATCAACAATGTCTTGCAAAGGTATCTTATTCGTACGCGGACTCATTAAGCTGAAATCTACTAAAATAAAAAGACAGTACAGGGCTCTCTCACTCTGGTATTTGTGCGAATTATCATTGTTGGTTGTTGGTTATATTTATAATTGTGTAGAAGTGGCTGGTGAATGGGTATAGGATGCCGCTGGTTACTAATTGTACAAAGCAATTGCCAGTAGATACACACTCCCAAACTCGACCATTAAACACTTAAATTTTTATTTCTATTGTTTTTATTTGTTGTATAGATGAGTGTGTAACCGGAGAAGGGAGCATGGTATTTTCCTAACTTATATACCGGTCACGATGTTAGTGATCTATTTATATCTTACCCTTGTAAGGTTTTCTTTTAATCAGTTTTTTCAGTTTGTTTAAGTAGCATTATTTGCTTGCGAGCTGATTACTCTTTGTATCTGCTTTATTGTAATTTTATTTAATGTGCTATAGTGGTCACTAAATAATTATGTACGTGCAAATTCCTTGTCTATTTTCTTTTGTCCTTGCCTTCACATTATTATCACCTGTGAAATTCTACTGTTGATATATTTTTTATATGTACCGTAATTTGTTTTATTGTTTTATGTGCTTATTTACTTGAATGGTTGATTGGTTTTTAAAGGGCCACATGTTTGGTGTTAAGATTTCTATTAAGACTTTTATTTTCATTATTTATGACCCAATTGTGCGTGTGACTACATATGTTTTTTTTTATTGTGTTTCTGTGTAACTAAACTGCTTTTTATTCATTTTCTCTTCATGTTATAATTTTGTACGAACTTTAACCTAATTTAATGGTGTTTTATTATATATTTAACCCTTCCATTCTTTTTTTTTGTTATTTGATTTATTAATGTACTTGTGCAATTACTTATTTATGAATAAACTGGGTTTTATTGGAGGTTCTTTCCCACAATAGTATTTTAACGGGGTGAACCACCACTGCGCAACGGTCGTTGATTTTAATTTGAGTAGTTTCATTTTTTTTACCTGCTCCTCATGATGCAGAATTTACCTCATCCAGGCTATCTAATTTAGTTAGCACAACGTACCTAACACTAGACGGCCACTTCGTTTTTTTTTATGATTTGTGGACCTGAACAGGTAAATAAGCCTAATCGTTTAATATGCACGGAAGGAAATAGGAGGATGGATAGAGTGATAAAGAATTATTGCCAATAAGATAAATCACTAGCATTGATTGTTCTTCACTTTCATAAGTGAAATAAGTTCAACTTACGTTTTCAGAGTTACAAGCCGGTAAAAAAATGTAAAGGAATTTTAGAACATTATAGAGACTATTTCATATATACTGTTCTTATTAGTATTATTATAAATAATAAAAAATAGAATATGGTATTTTGAAAAATCTCTAACTTTTTACATTTTAGATATTCAAGCATCAATGCAGTAAATTTAGTTCAAGAAAAGCTAATGAGAATTTAGTCAAAATAAACGGTTTCAAGATGCTGTTAGATTTAATTCATAAATCAGAAATTAGAAAAATTACAACTAAAATGGTCATCTAATAATATAGCAATTCTTTAAAATGTCTTTTAATTCCATTTCTTACTTAATTTATTGGGTAATTAATTAGTGAAATACCAATTTGAATAATAAAGTCTTAGCAAATCTTAAATAGAAATTTGATCAAATGAACATCAACATCAAGCTCATTGCCGATGCCAAAGCTAGAACTAATAAAGACTAAAAAGTCAGTAGTAATACGGACAATACTGTCATCAGTGCACAGAGCCAATTTACAGAATCAGAAGATATTGAAATTTTCTAACAAATCCATTTCAGAAAACTAAATTATACAATCGCTCTGTGGTAATTCACACACATAAGTTTCAATTATCTACATTGAGATAAGTTTATAAGATTTAAAAAACTGTGGTTTCAACATAAGTGGATGACAGAGTTTAACTGGCTTTGTTATTCCGCTAAAGAAGACCGTGCATTCTGTAAACATTGTGTATTCTTTGCTACAACTGAAGGTGTTATGGGGCCAGGTTTTGGGTGCCTTGGGTAATGTAAAAATGGATAACTAGAAAAAAGGCCAAGGAAGTGGGTGTTTAAGGTTTCACTAAGAAAGCGCTAATTCATACTCATAAGACGAGTTACTATTCTTACTTTTATCTTTTTGTTCTTACTTCAGTTTTATGTAGTAAAGTAGCCAAAAATAAAATAGAAACTACTGGTATTTTGAAAAAAATTCTCTAATTTTTTTTTACATTTGTAGATATTCAATGCACATCAATGCAATAAATTTCATCAAGATTCAATTTGTGCTTATGAGAATTTAGTCAAAATACAAAGCGGGGTTCAAGATAGTGTGATAGATTTAATTCATGAAAACAGAAAAATTCAAGTAACACAAAATCGAACTAAAATCAAGCCAATAATAGAAGCAATACTAATTTGTGGTCGCCAAGAAATGTCCATTCGGGGGCATATAGATTTTGGGGAACTTAAATTAGATGATAATTCTACCAACGAATGCACTAGAAACGTCAAGCAAAAGAGAGACATATATTAGCGCAAGAATCCAAAATGAAATTATAGACAGTATTATGCTAAATAAACTTGTAACAAATATAAATGAGGTGGGGGCGTTTTCTGTTTTAATAGACGAAACTACTGACATTTCTATAAAAGAGCAAGTAACTCTATGTGACAGACATGTCAGTAAATACAAGATTCATGAGGATTTCTTACAATTTGTTGTAGCTGAAAATATAACAAGTGAGAGTTTGTTAAACTTAATTATTAACAGTTTGGAAAATTTTGGATTAGATTTAAATAACCTTGTGGGCTAGGGATATGATGGAGCGAGTAATGTGGCGCTTGTTGGTCGCATTTATGTACACTGTGCTGCCCACTATTTGAATTAAGCAATTTCAAAAGCCTGCGAGGTACAACAAATAAGAAATTGGTTTAATGTCATTGAAAGGCTGTATGACTTTTTTAATACACCAAAAAGAAAAAATTTCCTCTTAAAAATATTGAATAATCTGCTGAAAATCATTCGATTAAACGATTATTACATACGCTGACTTCAAAATGAAGAGTAGAATTTCTCAAATATTTAATTGCATAAAGCAAAAATATCTCATTGGAAAGATTCTGGTGATGCGCCTATGTTACAAAATAGTGTCTACGATTCCAAATTTTTTATTGCACTTCAAATCATCGATCAAATATTTGGCTTTGGCTTACCTCTTTGTCGTTTCCTACAGAAAGTTGATATGGACATAAAAGAGGCGATCTCTATAACCGAAAATACTATTTTATGTTTAAAATAATTACGCCAAAAACAGTTTGAGGTTCTCTTTAATAATGCTAAGATATTTCTATAGATATACATGACGTTTTGTTGTTTGTATAATTCATATAAATTTTAGGTTCTTGCTTCAAGTATTGGCACCGAGATAAAGTTAAAAAGAATAGTTCCACGACAAAAAAATCGAGCGAATCCTATGTTTTTGGACAATCCAGATCTAGAGTCATCAACCGTCAACTATTTTAGGATTACCCTCTACGTGCCATTTACTGATTTTTTTATTAACGAACTTAATGAAAGATTTACTAACCATAAACAAATTTTCCAGAAATTTGTAGCGTTGTTATCAAAGGAGAAGAAATATAAATTTCGAACAGCGATGAGTATAACGAACTTTTAAGTTTAAGGGTGAACCAGGCAGTAATTGGACAGGTCATAGTCATTGGACAGTGCCTCTTTGTTTAGCTTATAATACCGATTTTTGTTACTGTATCTTCAGTACTCGAACATCAAATGGCAGCATCGATTATATTCGTTCATTGAGTTTTACCGCCAATTTGAATGCGATTGCCTATGGTAAAATTGATCAAGTCTGTAGTGCCTTGTTCTAGATTTGTGGTTCTTAAGATTATGTTAAGGAATTTGTTTTCCATCAGGTAAGTTCAATATGCCTACATTAACTATTTGTAGGTACTGATTTCATAACTGTAGTCCGAAGTTCACAAACTAACTTGGAATTTCACAAATTCTTGGCTTACATAACCTAAATTGAAGATATCACTAGTGACCAATAACCGTAGTGAAAAGTACAGATTAATCAATTAATCCAACGGCTGAATATGGTTAATTAGGAAACTCTCGCTGGAGAATGATACCACTATGCCTATTTAATGCCATATATTTTTGTGGCGCTACTTGTTCATTCTAGACAGAGATTTGGACAGAGTGTCCAATGATTGAACTTATTGTGCCCAATGACCATCAGGTCATTGTTTTTATAGTCTAGATTGGTGAAGTCTAGATTCATAATGCAGTTATTGAAGAGACATTGAATGAATTGGATGCTCTTATAGAGAAATACGGTATACCAAAATCAACTTTGGTGTGTTCAAGAGAAAAAATCCTGGACATAAAGCAACATTTGAACCATCACCAATTCACCGCAAAGATGAGGAGGACATTTTTGAAGAGCAAGCCTTCGTGATCACAAAGATATAATTGATTGCTTCAATATTTTTAGATGGATAATTGAATTATCAAGAAAATGCTTCCCTAGAAAGAAGGAATACATTCTGATCAGCGTTCAAAAGTTTTTAAACTCGGAACATAGAGAAAATCAGTTTAAAGGTAATAGGTCATTCGAGGATTGGTTTAAGGTAGGCATAACATATAATGCAAGGGCTATTTCTTTCTGTGCTAGCTATAACTATTACCCTATTATTAAGCTTTCCGAAAATCACCCAAAGAACTAGCGAGGCTGTAACAACTGCAAGTTCGTGCGTCTCAGAAGCAGATACAAGAAAATGGTTTTCCGAAATAGAGGGATATCTTATTGAAGTGATAGCAGACGCATCCCGCGTATATAATGATGAGAGCGGATTCCAAACATGTCCATCAACAGGCAAAGTTTTCGCTCAAAAGGGTGCGAAAAATGTATTATTCCATAGATCGGGAGGCATGCAAAAACAATATATAACAGTTATGTTAACCTTCCCAGCTGATGTCGCAATATGTTGTCCAATGGTAATTTATCCATACAAGAGGATCACTGAGAAAATATCTTCCTCTGTTAATCCTTCTTGGGGTATCTGCCAAAGCGATAACCGATGGATGACTGCAGAAACATTCAATATATTGCAGACGTGTTCTATCAACATCTAGTCAATAATAATATACAGTTCCCAGAGATTCTTTTCGTCAAAATAGAAGTAATAGCGCTCTGTCCGAACGCTACAAGAATAATCCAGCCTGTGTATGTTGCAGTTTTTCGACCACTAAAAGTAACCTGGATAAAAACTGTTAGAGAACGGCAGGAGAGTAATCCAGAAGATCCTTGAACAGAGTTCATTTAGCCCCGTACTACAGTCAGTGGTTGATAAAAACATAAAACCTGAATCTCTGATTGAGAGATTTAAAGCCTGTGGATTTAGTCCATTAGACCCAGCACAAATTTATTTTTCTAAATGTCTAAGCTCAGAAACTCATAGTAACAACCACCAGCAAGAAGTCGACACAACCAATGGGTCTTTCAATTATCAACAACTCCGCAATATTGTTGGACAGGAAGCCATTTCAAACTTCGAAAAGAATAATGAGATCTTACATGCGAATGATAATGAATATTTTCTAACCTTACACAAACATCTGGAGTCATTTCAAAAATGTTGGTCAAGTGAACATAATTCAAGATATTGTGGTGCAAACAGCTGATAAGCCATTATCAGTTCCAAACACATACTCAGTAGACAACGGAAACGATTAACCTACAACTTTAACTTCCATTGCATACAATCATAGTAATCTACCCCTGGAAAAGTCGACCGAAATGAATAGCAGTAATATACGAGTCATCCTATTCAGTAAAGACAGACAGACAGAATGTCTCCCAGAAGCTAGTTGCACATTAAACGTTAATAATTAGGATGGATTTGGGAGTAAAGCAGTCAGTTGAAGTTGGAGGTTCGATTGATATTCGGGTTTTAATCCGGGAAGCGGGCGTGTCAAGAATAGATCTGTAAATACTCGCCACCATCTTCAGTTTAAAAGGCGTATCTTAACTCGTTGAGTGTTGGTCATTAAGTGATTATTTAAAGGATAATATTCAAGCGTAAGTAGGTATATGAAAGTAGAGTAAAGCTCGCATTAAACAAGCTGGTGTAACCTATTAAAAATCAGTTATTGACTTGCAAAGTTGTTATTTAGTTATCACGAGATTAAATCACACAGAATTGTCTCAATTGATAAACAGTAGTAATGCAGTAGTAGTATAATTGCCAATACGCTATCTCCGCGCCAGACAGTACAGTGTTACCCCTCATTGCTGGTATGAGTTGGCAATGTTGACTGCTTACTAATAGATTTGGCCGCGTAGAGAATTTAATGCGTGGACAAACGTGACAAGATAAACTTTGACAAAAATTTACCAAAGATGTTTAATTGTTACATTGATTGATTGGAACATCCACCGTGTAGTGCTGACTTGGCTCCCATCGATTATTATTTATTTTATAACCATCCCTGCGTTCTTAATTACCCCGCACACAATGTCTCTATACACCAAATTTCATTAAAATTGGTTAAGCTGATTTTATCAATAACTCCTCTCCAACTTCTTTTCAGATAAAAAAAATAGATAACGCGAAAACACTGCTTATATACCAAATTTCACTAAAATTGGTTCACTCTTTTCTCAGTTTCCCGACGACCAAACACTTTTTTACAGATAAAAAAATAATGATAACGCAAAAACCTTAACAGTCGCACAAACAAGAACTCCACCAGTCTTGTCGTAATCAAATGAATGGTTTAGGAATTCTTAAAGGGCAAACAAACATTCATATCTAAATACAGTCCACGTCTAAAGTTCCCCCCCACCCCTTATTATGTGAACCATAAAACTGAAATTAATAAAATTTTGGGAAACCGAACTAAGGCACATATAACGTTTTTGATAGTATTCAGTGACGTAATCATAAAAAGTTACGGACAGCCGCCATTTCGCAAAATAATCTTAAACGGAATCATATGGCAAGTAATACCTCATTTGAAAGTTTATTGCAAGTCCTTTACAACGACATCAACAACATTAAAATATTACTACTGTTTCATGAGTTTCAACCCAAAAACGCCAATTAATGTTTGAGGTTTTGAGGTGTTGTTATGTCGTTGCAAAGGACTTTTAGCGAGCTTCCAAATGAGGTATTACTTGCCATGTTTAATGATTACGTCACTGAATATCATCAAAAACATTGTATATGTGTCTTAGTTTGGTTTCCCAAAATTTTATTAATTTCAGTTTTATGTTTGACATAATAGGTTGGTTGACTTTAGGAGGGTAATATATATATATATATATATATATATATATATATATATATACATATATACATATATACATATATACATATATACACATACATACATACGAAGGTTCTCCGTAAATTGAAGTGTCCAACGAGCTCCCGTCTCGACGGAGCGAGCTAGGTTAAATCTGACAAAAGCGCCGTGTTCCTTGTTTCCCTCGCCACTACTCTGGCCGGTTCCCACCTTCCTGCGGCGCTCAGTCTTGGGGTAGCACCCGTTAACGATGGAAGGGAAAATCGACGTTCCCGCCACGTGCGAATTGCGTTCTGTGATTAGATTTCTGTGGTTTAAGGGATCAACCCCTATTGAACTCCATCGTCAGTTAACCGATGTGTATGGACGTAAAAAGATGTGTGCGTAAGTGATGTAGGGAGTTTGCAGAAGACCGTACAAACGTACACGACGAGGCCGGCCACAGGCGTCCATCACTTTCGGACGAGACAGTGACGAAAGTTGAGGAAATTTTGCTTGCGGATCGGCGTGTGACTGGATCTTTAAGACTACTGTGGATAAGCTTTTGACGGACAGTTTAAAATATCACGAGGTGTGTGACAGCGATGAACACAAAAAGAAGCGCATCGACAGTGCCCGTGAGTTTCTGCGCCGTTACCGGGAAGAAGGTGGATTCGATTGTAACCGGGGACGAGATTTTGTTCCACTACTTTACGCCAGAGACTAAGGCACAATCAAAACAATGGCGTAATTCCGGTTCTCCAAGCTTCAAGAAGTTCAAGCAAACGCCGGCAGCGAGAAAAGTTGATGGTTTCGGTATTCTGGGATAGGAAAGGCGTTCAGCTGGTCGACTACCTGGAGGCACAACAATCAATGCAAGGTACTGAGAGACACTAACAAAGCTACCCCGGGCTATACAGAACAAAAGGAGGGGTCGGCTGATAAAGGGAGTTCGTTTGCAACATGACAGCGCCCGCCCTTACGCTACCCGCACCACGACGGACGCCATCGCCAAATTCGGGTGGGAAATCATTAACCATCCTCCTTGGACCCTAGTGACTACTATTTATTCCCCAACTTGAAACAACACTTGGGGGGGGGGGAGGTAATTCTTAAGCTACGAAGAGCTCAAGGCAGCTGTCGATTCCTTCCTATGCGAGTCGGCTGGAGAGTGTTTCGACGAGGGTATGAAAAAGCTTCGGGAGCTACTCCAACATGCATAGATCTTGACGGGAACTTCGTTGAAAAATATCTAAAAGTCCAAGCTTTCAGAATCTGTAATTTCTTTTTCAATAAAATGATGTTTACTATGTGAAAAATCATTGGAGACCTTAATTTACGGACAACCCTCGTGTGTATGTATATATATATATATATATATATATATATATATATATAAAGAATATAAAAAAAGACCTTAAGTTTATTTATTTGTGGAATATCAGGCCGTGAATTTATGACACCTGCTTCGTGGGTACGTGAAAGAACGTAAACATAATAAAAGACAAGTTTTGACAAAAAATATACGGAGTGGTTATAA
Source organism: Vesta saturnalis (assembly GCA_036346205.1). Classification (NCBI taxonomy): domain Eukaryota; kingdom Metazoa; phylum Arthropoda; class Insecta; order Coleoptera; family Lampyridae; genus Vesta; species Vesta saturnalis. The sequence goes on along the minus strand of JARFJB010002077.1, from coordinate 1,765,945 downwards.
CGATGAGGTCTGATGCAGAAAACAGTGTCATTACGTACACGAGAATGTCACTAATACTGACAACAGCCATACTTTTTTTTTTTCAGGAAAACTATGTTAAACCATTCATGTCCAAATTAACATACAACTTAAGGAGAAATGACATTACATGTGTAAAAAAATTTCTTAAAAATACCTATTTTCTACCTAATGAATGCATAATACAGTCACGTTAAGATTTTCCTGCGGAATTTGGAGTACTGCGCTGAATTTTTGCACAGACCTTTATTTGGTCATTATAAAGTTGGGTAGAAACCCCAGCAAAAAGATCACTGGAGCATTTTGAGATATCAGAGGTCAAAGGTCACGATTTTGAGTTTTTACTCGCTTACTATGCATCGTCGTCATTAAAAGCTATTATAAAAGTTGTAGCTAATAAAATTCACTACAAGATTGATAACTTGATTTTTTTCGTGAGGTTAGCCGTTTCTGATCTATAGCACAGGGATGGGAGAGCCCAATTTATACAATAACGCGGCGCAAGGTGATTAATACTTTCCACGTTAATTTCGCTACGGTATGATTATTATGGAAGAGCATTTATAAAATAATGTTGTAATTATTAGTCCTCTTCTTCGCTTCCACTCGCTACGTCTCTTTCGCTCTCTTCTTGTGACGATTCGTCTCTTTCTGTTTCATCGTCGGTCTCTGCTGTCGTCGCAGGAACATCTTCAACTTCGCATACTTCATCGTCGAATTCTGCTTGTAATGTAGGTGACGAGTTGAGGCAGCTACACTTTTACGCAAACCTTCTTTAAATTGAAAATTCGCGTTAAGCAGTGTCTGTGGTTTGGAGCTGTTGTTGTTGTTTATCAGATCTCGTTCTAATTGACCAGCCTCATTGATACGGGTTCTAAGTTTTAGCCAAGTTTTAGAAATAACCAGCATTAAGTCTTATAGATGCATTAATTTTTCTACCAATCTTTGCCACGCTGGTATATCGATGCATAACATTCACTGGAACGGCAGTTACAATGAACCGGTTCATATTGAAGTCATTATCGATTTTATAAGAAAATGCTGTAATAATAATTATATCATACCATGATAATGTTATTTAATCTTATCTAATTATTGATGCTTTATTAAATTTTGGAGCATTGATATACGCAGAAATAAATTATTCCGCTTTCAAATAATTGTCTGGATTAGCAGTGTTACCAAATCGTTGCAAAATATTCGCTCTACTGCTTCGTAATGCAGTTTTCAAACATATTGTAAAACTTCAACTTTGTCTTTGCGAACATCATCAGATGTGGTATCGAACAACTAAGCGGAGAAGAATTTTGCAGCACTTGTCAAACTCTTGAAGAATAGCGAATACACTTTTTCCAATTTTGGAATGCTAAATTAAATCATGGCTATTGATTCACATAAGTAAATTGTTGCCATGTTGCTTTTGTATCTTATGAAGATAGATTTCTATTGGTGAACTTTTGAAAGCAACTTTTTAACGGTTTATATGTCATATCATGACTATAATGGGTATACAGTGAAGTTACACCGCTATAATATGCGCCGTTATTATTAGAAAGCGTTAACCTCTCTCGATATATCAGAATACGGCTAATCGCCGAAAAAAATTAGTTATCAATCTTGTAGTGAATTTTATTAGTTACAACGTTTAACCTACCTAACTTTATAATGACAAAATAAAGGTCGGTACAAAAATTCAGCTCAGTACTCCGAATTCCCCAATTTCGATTTACTTAGGTCTAACGTGACTGAACTAGTATGGAAAATTTAAAACAAATTAGGTTGATATCTCCATTATTACAGATTTTCACTAGTTTCACCTGAGCCTTCATTGTTTCATTCCCTGGAGTCATCATTGAAGAAATCTAGTGGCGACGAGAGCAGCGTTTGATGTTTATCAAATATTTCTAAACCAGCTGTATAGTTCAACGATAAAAATACTACAGTATAAGACTTAATTGGATATGCAGTTAATTGAAGGTGATTTAGAACAATTTTTGGCCAGAGCAATTAGAAATTCCCAGTAGGTGCACTTAAAATGTGTTTCATATATTTGAGATGATTTATTTGATAATGAGATTATCTGAATACCTGGTTAGACATACAGAAAGATTTAACTACATAACTTTTCTTATAACCAGTCTCATATACAGCAAAAATCTGCAAACAAATGATTAAATGTCTTACCGTGATACCAAATAGTATCAACAATGGATAATACTCTTGGCGGGCATTCAAAGACAATTATGAATTGTATTTACAGGATTTGATTAAGAAACATATGGGTTACGTAACTCTATGCGGAAAGTTGCGCTGGTGGTAGCTGATCCAACACGTGTTTCTTTGAATTTTGCTTATAATACTTAAAAATCATGGACGCTTCAGATTACGTGAAGTAATTTATTTCATTGACTCCTTTCTACTATAAGTAGATTATTATTTAACTTTTGAAAGCAACGTTTTAGTTCAATGTCAATGATACCAATGTATCACTAGAACCTTGACTACTGATGAATCGTTTTATTTCAGATACGAGTTAACCTTAGGCCGACACTGGATGTAAGCAGTTTATGCCGTATGATAAATATGTGAACATCAAGTAGACGAGATATTTATCTGAATCACTGAGACTTATATTGCGACGCTAGAAGATCTCTGCAGAAATGACGAATAGATGACTTTGATAATCTAAGCGGGTCCATTAGTTACTGGCATGCTTGGAAGTAATTAATCGTCAATCCAGATTTACGATACAATAGTGTCGAGTCTCGACAGTGTACACTGAGGAACCTTTTAGTTATCTAATGATGTTTAGGTCCATGAAGAAGATATGTAGTACAGATCAGCACGTACAATCGAACTACCGATGTATCAATGCATGTATGCTCCGGTAAAAAGTTGGATTGCAAGGATAAGGTCGAATATCAGCACGTCGTAGACAACATATTTTCCAGAGACAAATTACTTCTAGTGAGATGGCACTGATAACTGTGTTGAAATATTTGAGACGTTTTTCGGAATGCAGTTATTGAATACTCTAGTAGAAGAGATCCATCAAACGATTTGCAATTTTAAACGCAGGCCGATCAAAAACAGCAAACGAAATAAATTTTAGGCTATAGCCCATATTGCGTCAATATATAATTTATAAAGCGATCTTGATTAGTGTATTTCAAATGATCGATTGGCAAAGAACATATTGCTATAGTATTACTATGGTAATCGTTTCAACAGATCGATCTATTTGTTGACTAATACATAAAATGGACGCATACTAGATAACTGGACAGATTTACAGCCCTCTAACGGATAGAAATTAGAAAACGATGTTTGATAATTTTGTGCGCTGTTCAACCTTGACTTTGATGAAGCTCATATACGATACCAGGCCAGCCACGGATGTAAGCTCTTCCATCTTTACGTTTTGAAACGTATGCACCACTACGTTGCTCCATGTAACAGACGCCGATGTGCTGCTGTAGACTGTAAATATTTTGGAAGAGCCATATGTACAAAGTGTGATGTTGGGTTATGTGTTCCATGTTTTGCCAAATATCATACAAAATAATAAACAGGTTCACGCCCTAGACTCTATTTCTGTAGATTTTCATACATGTGTTTACATTTTTTTCAAAAATATTGCATAATATAACTTTTTAGTTGCAAAAGAATAAAAAAAAAACCGCCCAGTGATACCATATTATGGTAGCAGCTAATATTTCTGTTTTCGGCTAATTTTTTTATTTTTTTCATTGTCAGTACACTATTCTTAAAAATCATAAGTCATTAAAAATCAAATCAAAAACAAAAAATAGTTCTGGGCGCTAATGGGCTAAACTGTATTATCGATATTTTCATAGAAGCGGGCGGCTTTGTATTTTTTTTAAGTAAGCATCTTGATGCAAGACATGAAGTTTTAAACGTCTGTCTGTGATAGATTATTGTTTTTGTTTTCACAATGTTGCCTATTTTCGTAATAAAAGTATTAAAAAAGAGGTTGCATAATTATCGTAAAAAAATTATAATTAAAATTATTTCATTTCCTTTAACTTCCACTTGTAGATTGGAAGTTCGTGTTTTGTTCCACACCAGATATTTATTTTTAGTTTATGAAAGCAAAAATATTATTGGAAAACTTTTAGTGATAATTTGGAAATTATTAAACCGTAAAATTCGGGTGTCAATAACGAAAGCTGAGGAGTTACCAGTAGTTCCTGGGTTTAAAAGAATTTGAGTTAGGTAATTGATTTTACACTGATTGAGTCACAGAATTTGAGTTGGAAAGATGCGAGCACTATTTAATGTTGCCAGTAATGTAACTTAATAATAATAACCGTAATTCTCTATTCTAAATAGTTTTTCCAAAATTCGATAAAACACTGCAAGTGGCCTACACCTCACGATGGTATTTGCTATTTTAAGTTAAAAATTGTTGAGGTCTTAAGACGAGTTGTAGATCAAGCAAGGCTAGTTTACCAAAGGGTGGCTTAATATGTAAACATTATTGAATTATGTCATTTCAATCGTGTTGTATGGTAATTTTCAATTAAAGTTGTAATACATATATGAAAAAAACCATAAACAAAACTTGAGTAGGATTTTTACACCCAATAAATAAAGTTAAACAATGTAATATATCTTAGGTCCCGTCTTTTTTCTGCATATTTTGTCTAGTAATTTGTCATTAAAAAGTAATATAACCGGTAAAACATTTGTTTAACCACAACATTATACAAATATAGATAAAACCTCAATAAACTTTTTTATTAAGATAATAAAAATAAACCTAATATCAGAGTGGTAAATAGTTTATTTTAAACGAATTTATTTACACAATTTGTCTAATTTAAGATTAAGAAGAAAATCCAAGTTACGTAATACCATTAAATAAATTCGGTGGTATTAGTTAACGTAATGATGTAAAATATAAGGAAATGAGGTAAATCTGATTCATTTGGAATAAAATGTGGTATTTAAATTCAAAAACTTTTCTAGAAACAATTTAGTTCGGGTAATGGAAAATTAGTATATTTAGATACTTATGTAATGATGTCAAAACACATATCAATAATATTTTCCCTATCCATTCCTGTATATCTACCAAAACGTTGCGAAAGTAAAAAAAATCGAGGGGTAAACCGCCCGTGATATTTACTGTATACACAGTAGCCGTATTGCAAATTTAGAATTGCCCTTGTATGAGGTAATGTAAAGTACTACAGAACTTTAGTACGAGCAGGTTGTATATGAGTGTGATATGCTAATTCTACTTTGTTAATTATAAGCTAAACGCCAATTACAAGTTCGCATATTAAAGCACAGTGGACCCCCGGTAATCCGCCAAACGTTTTGCAGGGTGGTGTCGGACTACCGAATTTGTCGGATTACAGACCTCCATAGTCCCGAATTTTTTTTAAAAGAGAACCATGTAATCCCACAAATTACAATTCAAAGTGATAAGATTCTATCTGAACTACAAAACATTCACGTTTGTATATGTATACAGGGTGTGGCGCGGAGAGTTTTGATTGAAAGTAATGGCGGATACAGTAATGTTAAAAATCTGAAATTACGAAGCTGTAAGTTTTGGATGACGCTGAGTTCAAATATAATATTGTCCTGAATGTGGCACTTCCGGTTATACCGGAAGTAGACGTCAACTTTGTTATTTTAAATGGAACCTAATATTTTTTATTTTATTTTCGAATTCTACATGAAATTCTAGATAAAATTTGTGCACAATGTCCTATACCAAAAATGAAGTATTTTCGAGATATTTCGATTTTTTTTTAAATTTTGAAAAAATCCTAGTCCACATTGAATAACGATATCTCCATTAATAACGAAGCTAATGGCGTGAAATTGTAACCAATAAACAACACGCGCTTGCCCGTTAACTCCATATATCCATCTCATTGATATTTCATACAGGTGTTTTAAACTTAGCCGCCAACATGCACAATTTAAATCATTTATAAGTTGCTTACTTTAAATAGAACACCCTGTATTTTATTACATTTTCCGCTGTATTTTTTTAAGCCAATTCGTTTGGTATCAGCATTTCCTATACCTATTTGAGATATTTCATTATCTTAGTTAAAACTTAATTATTTCAAGATTAGTAAAGGGTAGGCCATGATTTCCATTATTTAAGGTGATATTTTGTTATTTTTTTCATAAGTTATTAATTCTGAAACGTAACCAATAGCCTGAAAGGATTATTAATTGTGGATATCATTTAAAACGTTGACTAGGTATTTTATATTAATTTAATTAGATAACTTACAAACAAAAATAACTAAATGTAATATTAAACAAATAAAGTTTTATAATAAGTGTTCAAAATTAGCACCATCTACTTCTAAACATTTATGAATCCTTTTCATTAAGTTATGTCTTGTAATTCTGGAAATATGGTCGGGTGTTGGAGAATTAAAAGCAAGTAAGATTCTCTGCATCATATCTTCCTTCGTCGTAACAGGTTTGGAAAATACCTGATTTTTAATGTAACCCCAAATACCAAAATCTAGAGGAGCCAAATCAGGAGAGCGAGCTGGCCAACGAAACGGACCCTGATTGGCAATCCATCTAAACATTTGATAGTTAGAACGTTAATTGTTTATGTTGTTTTGGCAGTTTTCTTTACCAGTTTGTATTTCATAGTAAATAATGGCAAATGTAGCATTTACTAATGATGATTTTTTAAATCTTATTATTATTTACGGCGAGTGTAATAGAATTGTTGAACGGACTTGCCGTGTTTTTGCAGAAAGATATCCAAATCGACCAAATGCAACTGGTGATATTGTAAGAAGAGTGCTTAAAAACTTCCGTCAGTTTGATCAATCTAAGACAAAAATTAATAAAAATAAACCACTAGTGGACAGTGACATAAACGAAATTAATGTTTTGGGTTATTTTACAGCCTCTCCGAATGCCTCCATTAGAGATTGTGAGACAGATCTTACTTGGTCGACGAGAACAATTCATCGCATTACAAAAAAACTCAAATGGAAACCATTTTCATATCATTTGGTGCAACACTTACAATTAGGTGATCTTCCTAGAAGGGTAGAATTCTGTGAATGGATTTTAATGAAGACCCAAGAGGATGAAAACTTCCTAAAAAAAGTTATATGGTGTGATGAAGCAAAGTTTAACAAAAATGGATTATTCGACATAATTCCCATTTTTGGTCTAATGAAAATCCACATGTTAGTAGAGAACGTTATTTCCAAGATAGTTGGAGTTTTAATGTTTTTTGTGCAATAAAAGACGATAAAATTTTAGCATTAAAATTGTATGATAAAAATTTAAATGGTTCAAGATATTGCCACATTTTAGAAGAAGCCATACGGCCGGCGTTACATACTTTAAGAAATGGAGAGCGGCTTCAGCTTCAGATGGAGCACCTCCTCATAACTTTGGTTTGATGAAAGATGGATTGCCAATCACGGTCCGTTTCGTTGGACAGCTCGCTCTCCTGATTTGGCTCCTCTAGATTTTGGTATTTGGGGTTACATTAAAAATCAGGTATTTTCCAAACCTGTTACGACGAAGGAAGATATGATGCAGAGAATCTTACTTGCTTTTAATTCTCCAACACCCGACCATATTTCCAGAATTACAAGACATAACTTAATGAAAAGGATTCATAAATGTTTAGAAGTAGATGGTGCTAATTTTGAACACTTATTATAAAACGTTATTTGTTTAATATTACATTTAGTTATTTTTGTTTGTAAGTTATCTAATTAAATTAATACAAAATACCTAGTCAACGTTTTTAATGATATCCACAATTAATAATACTTTCAGGCTATTGGTTACTTTTCAGAATTAATAACTTATGAAAAAATAACAAAATATCACCTTAAATAATGGAAATCATGGCCTACCCTTTACTAATGTTGAAATAATTATGTGTTGTTATGTTTTAACTAAGATAATGAAATATCTCAAAATCGGTTGGATTTAGGTATAGGGAATACTGATACCAAACGAATTGGCTTAAAAAAATACAGCGGAAAATGTAATAAAATACAGGGTGTTCTATTTAAAGTAAGCAACTTATAAATGATTTAAATTGTGCATGTTGGCGGTTAAGTTTAAAACACCCTGTATGAAATATCAATGAAATGGATACATGGAGTTAACGGGCAAGCGCTTGTTGTTTATTGGTTACAATTTCACGTCACTAGCTTCGTTATTAATGGAGATATCGTTATTCAATGTGGACTAGGATTTTTTCAAAATTTAAAAAAAAATCGAAATATCTCGAAAATACTTAATTTTTGGTAAAGGACATTGTGCACAAATTTTATCTAGAATTTCATGTAGAATTCGAAAATAAAATAAAAAATATTAGGTTCCATTTAAAATAACAAAGTTGACGCCTACTTCCGATATAACCGGAAGTGCCACATTCAGGACAATATTATATTTGAACTCAGCGTCATCCAAAACTTACAGCTTCGTAATTTCAGATTTTTAACATAACTGTATCCGCCATTACTTTTAATCAAAACTCTTCGCGCCACACCCTGTATGTAATAATGAGGAATTTAGTAAATTAAACAGCACAACAGAGAGCTTACGTTTTATTATAGAATTAATATCATTAATGCTATAGAACTTACAAAAAAAAAAAAACAATGAATATAAAGGAAAATATGAACCAATCAATTTAAAAAGAATGAAATATTCATCAATTCAACCTGCTCAACCATGCATTAGTGAAGATTTGCCGAAATAATGTAAATTTTATGTACAGTATATGTCGGATTACAGGGGCTCTGGATTAGACAGGGGCCAGGCTACCGGGGGTCACGTTATTGTCGTTACTTATATTACTCGTAATATAAACGAACTCAAATCGCGTTTGAAACTAGCCTTGCGTTAGTATATCAAATTGTCGTCTCTGTAAGTAGTAAGTTCTTTATTAGTAAAAACTGTTACAAACATTTCTTAGCGTCATTAAGTGGCACATTGCTAGTTACCGTATTTGGAATTAATAGAATGAATTTCAGCATTCAGTGCACAATTTTGGATTATGCGGTTAGCCCTACCTTCGATGCCATAGATATGAAGTAAATCCATGGGTCTTAAGATACATAATATCCGTAGCGTTTGCTTCACAAAGTCCCCCATTGTCATAAAGCAATTAAAAAAATTCCATAAAAATGCTTAATAAACTGTTGCTGGAGATTTTTATTTTACTTTTATGAATTCTTTTCAATTTGTTTATGACAACGGGCAAGGGATATTTCCGAATTTCTAATTACGAAAATATATGCAAAATTGTAAATAGGCGTTAGTAGAAACTTTTTTCGTAAAAACTTCTCCAGCTCAGTTGTTTAGGAATTTCTGATTTCCTTAAATCATCTGAAGAAGATCGGCCAATTGTTAATGGACAAGCATACATCGCATTCTTCTCTAACACTTCCACTAATTGCTCTGTCATAGGATTTCAACCTCTGGATGTGGAAGTATTTTTCATTAAAGACAGCCCTCTCTTCGGAGTATCACAAATGGATGATAAATAATCGTGAAAAGGTAGTTCCTTTGGATTTATTTATGACGAACGGTGGCCTCATTTGTGAAGCACAAACTACGATACAATATGTATGAGGTCAATGGGAGTTAGTATAACTTATTTTCAGAAGAAAATCCCAAGCAACGGTTTATTAAGTATTCTTATAGATTTTTTTAATTTCGTTATGACCACAGCGTGCTTATTTTCGAAACAGAATGTTACGGTCGAAAATGAAATTAACATGGAAGTTAACAGGTAATTAATGTGCACCGGACTAGCTCGGTGGGACAGAGGGTCGTGAGCGTGTTTTTGAATTAAAAAGTACTAAAGGTGATTTGTCGTATTGTCGAAAGTCGCAAATAAGGGTGCGTCGCAATTGGGGTAAAGTCGTGTAATGAGCACCAGACTGTTGTTAAAACAAACTCGGTAAGTATACACCTGGATACACGTAGATAAATTAGCCTTAAACAAGTCCCACTTACCTTTACGTGGCCTACCTCCAGGAGCACGTAGTATACGCTTCGGAAGTTTAGCTATAGAACAAATCTCCCAAAACAACCACACGCTTCAAGTACTTAGGAAACGTGCGCACAAAGTCTCTGTTGGGTTTCAATGGCTTCTTTAACCTAATTTTACGTTACGTTACCCAAACGCTTGAAACAGAATAAAAAAAAAAAATAAACAGAACACTAAATGTTTCGCTTAATTATTGCAAAGTCCAAATTCAAATACTAATCATCTGAACTCAAAATAAAATAATTAAGACATAAAATACACATACGTCATTCAAAATTCTCTAATTTGTTACGTTAAACAAAAAAAACTATTCAATAATATAATAATAATATTATTAATAATAAGGTTTAATGTCCAACAGACAATACATCCATTAACAGGACAGTTATATTATAAATACTTTCCTCTGAAGAAATATTATTTAAAAAATAATTTAAAAAATTGGATTACAAAAGGAATTTGAGTATCATGTAAGATAAAAGAGAAACTTTATTTCAGGATAAGGAAAGTAAGTACATTTAATTAATTATTACAGGAAATATAACGGAGTACTAAAAGAGGTTATAACAAACGCAAAAAAGCTTTATTCTAGTAAAATAATAAATAATTCGACCAACAACCAACCAACTTGGCAATTCATTAATTTTAATCTAAATAGAAAAACAAGTGCATTTGAACCGTTAACTCTTAACATAAACAATACTATAATTCACGATGCAGGTACAATTGCATATATGTTTAATAATTATTTTGTGTGGGTATTCCCCCAAGTAAATACAATACAAAACCCATTGAGACTGTGCAAAAATCTTTCTATCTATATCCCATAACATACGAAGAACTACATAGAGTTATAAATAAATTAAATAATATAAGTGCATGTGGGCTAGATAATATTCCTACACAAATTTATAAAAAATGTTTCACCGCTTTGCATAAACCTTTAATTGCTTTGATAAACTCAATCTTTACTTCCGGTTTCTTTCCAAAGCAATGTAAAACAGCTAAAATAAAACCGTTATTTAAATCTAAATGTAAAAGAAACCGTGACAATTATAGACCAATCTCGATTCTAAGTTCACTATCAAAAATAATTGAATCAATTCTTAAAAATAGATTAAGACTTTTCTTGGAATCATGTAAAATAATCAGTATTGCACAACATGGATCAAATAGATCAAATAGATCAACATTATCAGCATTAGAAAGTATGATAAACTATATACATACCTCACACAATGAAAATAAAGTGGTGGCATCAATAAATTGTGACCTATCTAAAGTTTTTGACTTGGTTGAACATGATTTATTGATGTCGAAGCTATATTCATATAGGGTTAGAGGTACGACCTGGAATTTGTTTAAATAGTTCCTAAGTCAAAGGTATCAATATGTAGTAATAGAAAGATCGTCAAGTACAGGTCTAATAATTGAGGAAACATCGAAAATGTGCTTAATAAAGTATGGTATACCACAAGGTTCAGTCCTTGTCATCTTAACACTGCACTTGAAATTTTAATAAACTGGGTCAATATAAATAATCTTTTAGTTAATCTTAAAAAAACGAATATTTTAATCTATAAAAAAAATTTAACATCGGAAATAACACAGGTAAATGTAACCAACCTCAAGCTGGATGTGCGTAAAATCTGCAATTTCTTAGGAGCTACGTTAGATCATAATTTCAATTGGAACGAACATATTCAAAATGTTAAAAAAACTAAATACTGCAATCTTTGCACTTTCCACATGTAAGCACTTTTGTGATGTAAAACCCTACCCTAGTATATTATGCACTGTGCAAATCAAAATTACGTTATGGCATTATATTCTGGGAAAATACGAATGTAGGTCTGGTGGAAGAACTTTTCAGGATTCAAAAGAAGGCTATTCGTACAGTATATGCATTGAACACAAAGGAATGTCTAAATTTTGTCTTTAAAAATAAATCACTGTTTTCACTAAATTCGGATTATAATTTTTATAACACCCGCAAGAAAATGAATTTCGTCTACAAATTTCAAAAAATAGTTCTCATAATGATTCATAATTACAGATGGGACATAGACTTTACAAAATTTTACCCGAAGATATAAAATCAGCAACTACCTACAGGACTTTCAAAATTAAAGTGAATAACCTGTTGAACTCTATGGTGTTGTATTCAACTGAACACTTTTTTACAAATGTTGATGATCATTCATGTGATACTTGAAATATGTAGTGTTATATCTGTGGTGAATTTTAAGCACTCTAGATATGTAATTTGCGATTTTATATTTACCTGAACTTATTATTATTTTCTTTTTTGCAATTTTTGTATTGTTATAGTTGTATTATACCAAACATGGTTTCAATAAATACCACTTCTCTCTCGCTCTCAGTAAATTTAAATTAATACAAAATTTGTATTGTAACTGAAATCTTATAATACAGAGTAATTTCACACTAAATAACAATATATAAAAATAAATCTAATGTAGAAAAAAAAAATACAAAAAAAAAAATACAAAAATTGATTACATATTATGTAAGAATTTCGGAAAGAAGAGATGAAAGGCTGAAATGGTTATCACAATTATGGCTAATGGAATTAAAGTTGCGACAAATAATAACGATGGGGATCTAAACAATATCTCTGTCGAGGAGTAGGATAATCAAAAGTTTTTATATTTCGAGAAGATGCGCGTGGTATTAGAAATATAATATAGCTTAGCTTAATAAAAAAAACTATATAAAAAAGTATATGAAACTAAATGCGTCAAATTTAGGAACTTGCCACTAGGTCACTTTCAAAACGAATCAATAAAATTACCTTCTACAAAAATTTTTAAATCACCACTTTTCGTTAATAAGTGCTTTCGCCACTCGGGAGGAGATCACAAATAACGCTACTAAATCCAATTAATTATTCATCTATTGAACAAACATAATTAAAAAAAAAACGCAACAACGATACATGTTAAATTTGCGGCCGTACTAATTCGTGGCCCATTACCTAAAAAAATTGATTAGGGGAAAATGTACCACCCCTCTTCCTAAATCGGTCAAACTTGCAAGTTATGGCCTTCTACCTTAGGTTTAAATTGTGAAATTAAAGATTGTGTTTGTGTTTACTGTAACTTAAATCAAGGCAGTATTTTGGAATTGAAGGTTGATTGTATGTTAAATCCATTTGGTATGAAGTGTATTATCAAAATTGTAAATGAAAGTCGACTTGCCTGTATGTATGTAATTATCCGGTTTTTCCCAACACGTAGAGGTTTTTGAACAGTGAAAGGATGCTATTGTTGGTTACATAACTGGCAAATCCCCACGCCGTGCACACAAAAGAACGTGAACATCATAATTGTATTTTCAAGGTCTGTCTGCCTTTTGCCCATTTATAAACAAAACGCAGAAAGTGAATATGCCATGACTGTAAGCAACAAAGCAAGCTGTTATACACGCTCGCGTCTTTGTGTCAAGGCGTTCTTTCAATACGCTTATCAACTACAGCACTGGTAAGTGATCGTTTTGATTTTAACCCTTACCCCTTATTTTATTTACTTTAATTACTTGTACAAATTTTTAATGTTATGATTCATCACCATTACCAACTCGTCTCGGTCTAAACCTGTCGTAAACCTTCACGCGATCAACACACACTTGCTATACCTTAATCCACACATCTACAGTGTTATGTAAACGGAAGAAGGCGAAAGTACCATAGCGATCGAAGAGCACACCGCCAGCGGCGCTCGTTCAGGCGCAAACTGCGATGTACCTGTGAGGAGTGATCCTCACGCACGGTTCAGAGGTGGTTACCCTTTTCAGGTAATCATACAAAGGCCCGAAGCGAAGACTGGTGCCCTAGCTAAGTATACAGTATCGATAATTTATTAATTCTGTTCTGTTAACTCCGATAAAGTATTCACACAACTAACACATGTTTCTATTTATTTCAGATACGCAGGGCATCAACAACATCAGCCACAACCGATCGACAACTGGACAGTCCACACAACAACCACACCACCAACAGCATCACCAATCACTACAACGCTTTTTATTTTGGAAATACCACAAATCTCAACACAAAGATGTCAACAGGCATAACACGCAATCACGAATCCTAATAACCACGCAATCCACGCGCTGAAGAGGATGAAGCAGCACCAACAATACACAATACATTATTACTTATTTTATTGTACAATATTATATCTTGTAATACATATGTATCATAAAAATTCTAATAAACTTTGTTGAACTGAAATTGAACAGTGTTATGTAATTATTACTGCTAGTTGAACTCACCATCTTAGGCTTGAATTTTAAATCTTGTTTCTCTAATCAAATTCATAAACAGATTTTTAATTACAACTCAATTTTAAATCGGCAAGTAATATAGAAACAAGTTCAAGATGAACTAAACTATCGAAACATCTTCATACGAAGTCAAATAAGGTTGGCGGAAGCTGATTACAAATCAACATCTTAGACTTGCATCCAAATCAGCATTCAATTTTTTGCTTGATTTATTGATTTGATTGGATTGGTTGATTGATTGACTTATGAGGTAGTATGCGGGCCCCATATTACTACAAGTTCCCCACCATAATCAATCTACTTTTAAAATATACTACCACCACTAGATGGAGCCATGATCAATTTCTATTACAGAACACATGCTTTAGTGTTAAAAATACAGCACTAGATAGCGTCACAAACAATTAGCGGGCCCGACAAGGGATAAAGACCGAATAACAAGTTTCGGTGGCACTGAAAGTTGGTTTTTGCAAGCTGTAACTTAAATCAAACCGGTATTTTAGAATTGAAAGTTGGTTTTTACAAGCTGTAAGTTAAACCATAGCAGTATTCTTGAATTGAAAGTTGGTTTTTGTAACCTGTAAGTAATGATTTGATTGACTGATTGGATTGAGCTTAATTCGGTTGACTGATTTGATTAATTGATTTGATTGAGATTGATTTAATTGAGATTGATTTTATTGAGCTTGATTTTATTGAGCTTGATTTGATTTGATTAAGATTGATTTGATTGAGATTGATTTGATTGATATTAATTTGATTGAAATTGATTTGATTGAGATTTATTTGATTGAGATTGATTTGATTGAGATTGATATGATTGAGATTGATTTGATTGAGATTGATTTGATCGAGATTGATTTGATTGAGATTGATTTGATTGAGATTGATTTGCTGGAGATTGATTTGATCGAGATTGATTTGATTGAAATTGATTTGATTCACTACTTTCAGTTAAGGAAGACCCGAGATCAGGACCCAGTTCTGGTGTCCTATACCTGGCTTATGAGATACTATGAGGTCCCCTCTTATTAGAATACTATTTCAAATTTTCCGCCAATTACAAAAGTGGTCGACAAGCCACGCCCACAAAATGGCTGCTACGAATCAGAAACAAGGACGTCTCTGGGCATGGTCTACCCTCAGGCTCACCAAACGTAACTCTGTATGCGCGCGTAGGCGACTACTGTTTCATACCCATCCTAAAATTGCATTACAAGTTAACTTGTTACAGTTTTGTCTTTAAAATTACGTGAAATATTTTTAGTATGGCTGGCAGAGGAGATAATAGTCGGATACGTGTAAGTTTGGTTTCGATACGTCAAGTGTACAGTATAAGATGCATGATATTGTGGTTAATTTGTCCATCCATATGTCTATACGCTCGCTGGATCACCATCACATATTTATTACAGTTACAAGATATGGCATCAATATTTATGGTAGACAGTAAAAATTCCGACATGACCAGCACCTAACTTTATTATGCTTGCGTGATTTTGTAAACATTAAAATTTATATAAAATTGAATGGTCCTTATAAAATCTGCACCTTATGATATAAAGGTAATAACTTTCGTGTTTTAGGCTCCAAATTAACTAGAAAATTTATATAGAATTTAATTATCTTTAAAAATGTCTCTATACTTTTTGCTCTACGATTGATAGTTATGGATATATTCACAAAATGTAAAAAGGGACTTCTTTAAAGCATCTTTTTAGAGCTTACTTATTGCACTGTGAAAAAACATTTATTGTCTAATAGTGAATTATTTTTTAAAAATATCTTCTCACATTTTGCTCCAAAGTTGATAGTTTTGTATGTATTCACAAAACATACTTTAGAGAATTTTTTTGGATACTTTTTTATGGCTTTATAACTCTATTGACAACTTTTATTCAGTTATATAAAATTGGATAATTTTAAAACGTCTATACATTTTGCTATAGTGTTAATAGTTTCCCAGATATTCACAAATAGTATTTTAGGAGTCGTATAAGGTGAATTGAATGACCGTTTTATGTCCAAAATGTGTATAAAATCTGTAGCGTCCCCAGGTACCTTATCTTAAAACGTGTAATTTGAACTTATCCGCAAGAATACAAATTCAAGAACGAAACAATCGCTAAGTGGTTTATATTGACTTTATTGACAATAATGCTACGATTACTCAAAATAATTGATTGCCTTAAATAGACCTTCCTAGCAATGATTAAAACATTAGAATTTATTTACAAGTCTGATATGTAATTACTCGCAAACCTCAAATCTGATCTAAAGAATTAGCCGTCTAGTGGTAGGTACGCTGTGCTATTTGAGTTAGATAGGCTTGGATGAGGTTAAGTGTTGCGTTAGGTGGGACAGGTGAACAATGAAACTACCCAAATTAAAATTAAAGAGCTTTGCGGAATGATGATTCAACCCGTTAATGTACTATTTTGGGAAGCAACCAGCAAGAAAACCCAATATATTCATAAATAAGTAATTGCACAAGTACATTAATAAGTCAAATAACACAAAAAATAATGAAACGGTTCAATATATATAACAAAACACCATTAAATCAGGTTAAAGCGCGTACAAAATTATAACATTAAGAAAAAAATAAATAAAAAGCAATTGAGCTACACATAATCACAAAAAAACACGAATCCACAATTGTGTCATAAATAAATCAGAATAAAAGTTTAGTGACTGCGTTAAAAAAATACAACGTTCCTTTCTCAGGTTACACATCCGTCTATACAAAACAATAAACACAGTAAAAATAGAATTCGATGAGCCCTTTACGGTCATCTGGACCCGGGAGTGCATAAATCAAGCGGTATTGCCTATATACAATTATAACCGTGATTTATCCTTTACCCGTTTATCCACGCCAGCTCTTTTTATACAAATATAATCAAACAGACAACAATGCTAATTCCCCCAAGTGATGAGGGAGGGAACCCTGTACTGTCTGACGCTAGCCGTTTTATTTTAACAGATTTCAGCTTAATGAGCCCGCGTGCGTAATTAGATACTTCTTGCACCGCAATGCTTGATTTTTAATATGTTACACAGGCTTGTAGAATCATTTGTTGCGAGCTTTAATTTATATTAAAATACATACTTACGTTTTGATTGATCACAGATACAAATAGTGAACACATGCGGTTTAACTTCAAAAATGGTAGCTGGTATTTATAAATTAATATTTGAAAAACACATTAACTAACACCCAAAAGAAAAAGACAAATTCACGTTGGTTAGTTCAAAATAAAATATACACGCAAAAATAATTGAAGACTATTTACAAATGAAGGCATTTTAATCAAACAAACAGATCGCTCTTACTCAATCAAAACTCAACCCCCGTTTTATGAAGTTTTTACCACAAGAATGTGCATACAACAACTTTCAAAGATTCGTTACGATCTCCGGAAATAAAGCAGTGTCGAGCGTACACCTGTATGTTTCAACCCTAACATGCGTTTTTCAGCCCTTAGCCATTATTAGTTACAAAAATAAAATATCCCGAAAACCATTCTCAAATTACGACTTAATATATAATAAAATATGTCAAACCCCCTTAATTAACTCTTCTATCGCGACATTATACTCCATAATTTCTCAAAATGGGAGTTAATATAAAGGTATACTCAAAAACACTAAACCTTCCCCACAATGTATATATTGAAATATTTTAATGAATCATAACAAAAGGTGACTAGTTTCGACACACAGTGTCATCTTCAGACCTTAAACTAATATTACAATTAACATCAAATCCAAATCTGTATTCCATATTTGATGTTAATTGTAATTAGTTAATTAGATGACTGTGAAACTAGTCACTGTTATGATTCATTAAAATATTTCAATATATACATGTGGAGAAGTTAGTGTTTTATCTTCTATCGCGATAACAATTGCGATTTAAACATTTTATTATAAAAAAATTTTCGCGGTCCGCTACCCACAAGTGTGTGATAAACCGGTTGTTTTTTTTATGTTTCTCGGAAATTTATTTTATCGCAAGAAATTAGCATTGTAATTCTTCAAAAATACCCTGAAAATCGAAAAGAATAAAAATGCAGTATTTATATAAGAATATATGTTTACTCTGACACTTAAAAGTCTGTTGTTGCACAGAAAGAAATCAATGGCTTTTAAATTAATTGAAATCCAAAAAATTCAAACATCCGCGGGAACGTCGTCATAAAGCCATAAGTTATTTGCTAACGTTAACCCTGATATTAATCCTCAAAAAAATTTGAAAAAACAACACATGTCCGGTTAAACCGGGAAACATGATTTTTTGATATGTGTGCCTACGTAAAATTTCCATAAAACCAGGTTACAAATAATTTTACTGTTCTGGAACTTTTAACTCGCCCTGTATAGCAAATGGTCTTAACAAAATCAATTTTTGTGTAATTTTATATTAATATAACATTTGTATGGCCACGAACTGATGACCTTCAATGTTTTTTGTAAATTTTTATTTGTATTTGATGCTTAATAAAAAGATGCTACCCATCAATAATACTAGTAATAGGAAGTCCTATTACAGTATTGACAGTACCAGTAATATTGACACTAATTGGTGCACAAATTTTTGTTTTAGTGGATAGTACAAACAATATAAAAGAAGTACAGCTAAATTACAAAAGCTTAGTAGTAATATGAGAAGTACAATGGCACTAGGAGGTATTGCCAACTTGACGATAGGTGTAGAACATTTTTATTAGTGAATGACGCCTTGGTTTTACCCCTCTTTCGATACCATTCATCGCCTGCATTTACAAGCATTATTGGCATACATTGGCAGAAGTAGATTTAAATAACATTATTGAGAGTCTCCCGTAGTAGGTGGCACTACCTTGCTGTACTAGCATTAATTAGCAATAAGTGGGATTATAATGCAGTTTTAACATTCGGTGTACAATAATTGAACGTGTCGTTTACCCCGCGAAAAAAACATTTTATTTGAAAAATCAGTGTTTATAGAAATTTGCGATAATAATAGGTTTCCAATACCAGGCTATATTACATACCGGACTTATTATTGAATTTTGTGTCTGCTAAGCATTTCCAGTGAAATAGTACTGAATAACGTCAACGAAGTACTAAAAATACGAAAAAAGGAAAAGGCCACGTATTTCATTCCCTACCCAAGGGTGAGGGCGGGCTGCTCGAGCTCTCCGAGCTCCTTCAGCCATAATCATGGATTCCCAGCGTACATGCATACATTAGGTATATATGTATGGTGGTATTAAGGATGGGTGTGGTCAGGATAGGATCGGAAGGAACGGAGTTAGGGTGCTGAGGGGGAAAATACTACCCCAGCATTCCCCTAAGTAGCCGAACATGGTGTGCATATACGCAGTGACCATGCCGCTACATATGTATGAGAAAAACCCTCTGAAAAAACCTCATACAAGGCAGACGGTAACGGGAATCAAATCCATTACCTCCTGAATGCTAAACAGGTCGTGTCACCACTGCGCTACTAGCTTGGTAAAAAAAAATCCGATGGAGTAGGTTGTTTTAAACTGAATCGTATTGCTATTCTGAACTATGTAAAAATATTATTAACGATAAATTGTGAAACATAAATTATCAAATGATTTTTTTATTAACTGTAGTAAATGTGGACACATGTTATTGCAAGATACATTTTTATGTGAACAACAATAGAGCATAAAATTTATGTAAGATTTTACAATCTATAAATGTACATATTTATTGCTTTGAATGTCTTCTAAGAATTATTTAAACCAGCTGGACATTTCTTAGTGTTATGGGAAAACGTACAAGTTGTCAGGACATTTGGAATAATACAGAACAATATTGTATCGGTGGTTGTTCATGAATAATGTCATACAAGATTTGTAACAAATTTAATTTGAATTTTAATTTTAAGTAGTGCCTAATTTATTTTAATACGATACATGCATCACAAAATCTTAATGCCCTGAATACATAATTGACATAACCGAATTTATGTTACTCATAGCACGATTTCGATTTTAGAAATAATGACGTCAGTTACTGTTAGTGTTAATATTAAATAAGGATTTAAATACCTAACTGTACAAGAGATTTACATTTTTTGTTATGTTTAATTAGATGTAGTATGTAAGTGTTGTTTGCCTTTCTTTTTAACATGTATGTGTATCAATCCTAATACTTAAATCTAAAATCAACTAAAGCATAATTTTTCAACCTTAAACAATAAGTAAGACTGAAGGGTTAAATAAGGAGAATACAGAAGAAATGATGAATGAAACTGAGAAGGATATTTGAATAAATGAGGTAGAGAAAACGGTAGGAAGGTTGAAAAACGGAAAGGGAGCGTATAATTTTTAGAAAGAAGGCTTTGCAATCAAAGTTATAACAAATTGTTGACTGTCAAACTTACTTTATTTTTTAATGTTAAAAAAAGTTTGAAAAATGTCACAAGATCTAGAAGAAAAAATTCAATTAATCTCATCTCTTTGAAAATGGAAATTACCATGCAATAGAACGCATTTTCAATGGGGTAAACTCAGAAAATCGTGATTGTCGATGATTAATAAGGAAATTCATAACAAAATTTTTAGGAACAGGATCAGTTCAAAATGAGCGCCGTTCAGGTAGGCTCCCAATTTGTGAGCCAAACGATTTAGAAGAATTAAAACAAAGAATAATTTTAGAGTACCAAACTATTCCACTGGAAATATTTAGAACAATAGTACAAGGTATAGGGAGGGAGGGGCAAACTTACAACCTCTCTATATACATTTGGTTTTTAATACCCCCTTATGTGCATTTAGCAATTTTCCAACAAAATTAGTGCATATGTAAACACTTTGGATATGACTGAACCAGTGCTGTCAAACAATAAGATTTCATTTTTGAATATAAAAATTGGGCGTTCTTGATTCCATATGATTAACACTGAAGATCTTTTGGATTAATGTATATCTAATAAGCTATTAGTCTCGATGAAGTTATGAACAGAGTTAAACATAAATTTATTAAGAAACATTCGTATTTTATTAATGCCTAAATTTTTCACTACTGTTTTTGACCTGGGTTGCGGTTTGGAATTATAATCAATGTTGACCTACTAGAGTGTATGACCTACCAGTGTATAAACTTTGAACGAAGCTAGTCAACAACGTATATCGGAGATCTGTGTGTTGACACATTATTTTCAAAATGCGCCTAAAAGCTGGAAACTTTTTAAGTTTTACCAATCGTGAGTTTTTGAAATGAATTAAATAAAGCTGTAATTTATTTAATACTAAAAACTACTTAGACCAATTAAACTTGTTGCCTAACAAATGCCACTTATAAACAAAAATTTTGGATATACGTGACGTCCCGTAAATGTTGACCGTCGTGGTAAAACAGTAAAAATGCGTTGGGTTGTTTTCCCAACAAAATAGTTCCATAACTAAGGTTTTTGGACATCTTTAGACTCAAACTATGACCGACATAATTAATTCATTAAATTTTGTTTTTGCCTATCGAGCAAATGAGAGGCCGTTTTTCCAATTAATATGGTGTATAAATCAAGGTTTTGGGTTACTTTGGTATCATCATCATAAAAACATAGCATTTTGTTCTTATGCACATATGCAACACGTTTAACCATTTTGCTACTGAAAGTTTACACAAGGACTGTGGTCATCATTGGAGCCAAATAATGACCAACGTCGTAAAACATAAAATTCATTTCTTGTCCATTGAACCCGGGGTTGATCATTTTCTCAATAAAATCGTTATACACGTACCGTTATAGCCAAGGCAAAGAGTCTGAAATGATGATGGACACTGCAAAAGCACCATACATGTGATTGGAAAAGATAATACGTAATCTTCCTCATAACGTTTATTGAATTAAAAAAACTACGCTTTCGACTTTTTAATGTTTACCTATGCAGACAATGCATTTTTTCCAAACAACGCATAAATAAATATGTTGGATATTCATGACCCAGCTATAAAATAACCTATAAGAAGTGTAGTGTTGAAGTAGTTTTTGGGCACCTTTCGGTTCAGGATATTACCAATACTATAAACGCATTAATATATTAGTTGTATATACAGGGTATCCCATTTTCGGCACTTTTTAAAGATAGATGGTTGCCGTTTTCGCGACAGTGAGTTACTTTTTGTAAAATTAAAGATGGCGCCAGCAGAATTTTCATAGTCCTTTTGGTATCTGAGAATTTAAAAGTATCACTTTTGAGGCACCTCTAGTATCTCAGTTATCTGTAAACTTATCGGAGAAAATATATAATTTTCTAACACCTCCGTTTTTTAGTTATGAAGCAAACATGTTTGTCTAAGGCATAATGTGGGCTTTGCAAAAATATTTAATTGTATACAATTATTTTCAAAAACACGCTCAGAATTTAAGATTTTCTAAAATTTTCTTTTGTGCCCACAGTAGGTACGCTATAGCTAAAATTTTTTTAAAAACAAAATCCATGTAAGTAATTATTATACTTTATCATACTGTTAAACTTAATTCAAAAGATCTTTTTTTCAACTCAATTATTTATTACAGAATTTTAACTTAATTATGCAAGTACTAATTCATTTTTGGACACCGTCTTGTTGATGATAAACGGCATTATAAAAGGCCAATGCAACATTTTTCGTAAGTTCTGGAATAACTTTCTGAACGATTTCTCCGTACCGAAGCGCGTCTTTCAAAAATGAAACACAAGGCCCCAACCCTAAAGCGGTCTTGTTGTGCCCTCTCAAAAATTAAATGGTGGTTTTCTGCCAAAGATTCATCAGTATGTATTGTTGTAAATACCATTGATACAACATTCGGAGCACGGTATCACCGGGGTATAAATGTTGAACTAGGTGGCATTTATATGATACTTATATTTTTTCAAAAGTCTTTGAGCATCAGACTTGGATACACCAGTTGCTTACTCTATTTGCTTGCAAGAACATAAGCGTGGCTTCTGCATAACCCAATACGTTTATTTCTTTTCTCTCTCTATCTTGTTTGGTGTATGACTTAGGACGGCCCTTGATAAATGAACCGTGTTCTACTAAATTTGATTTAAGGCGAGCAAATAAGTCTGGAAAGGTTGCAAAAAGAACTCCTAAGATATTATCCTAACCATAGCACTCAAAATACGTACCTTTGTAAATATAATTCCGAAGATTCTTGGGGATTTTCATTAGATTGTATAAAACAATCCAACGTATCATACTTTTCATTATTTTCTTAAACCGCCCTTATTGTAAAACAATAAATTAAATATAGAATACAGTAAACACCAACGCGACAAAAATATTTTGCTAATAATCAAAAACTACTGACAAAACCGCAAAGTTTTTGACATTTGGTTTTCTGTTCTAAACAAATTAGTCATAGCCTACTAATTGGACAAAAAACAAAATTTTAGAAAATCTTAATTCTGAGCTTGTTTTTGAAAATAATTGTATACAATTATATAATTTTGGAAATCATAGTATGCCTAATAAATATCAGAAGTGATAAACAGGGTGTTCTATTTAAAAAAAACAGGGGTTTGCTTCACAACTAAAAAACGGAAGGTGTTAGAAAAAAAAAACTGACTACGCCAATGGATTCCACGGAAAAAATCTTATAGGCTACAGTTCAAGTTCTTCGGTAAGTTTAAAGATAACTGAGATACGTTAATGAAAGTTTCCTAATAAAACATAAAATAATAATATGTTAATTGGGTTTTTTCGTAGACATTGAAATAAATACTTTTACCACTTGAACATGCCTTTCACAAGGTTTGCTGATATTATTGTAATTAAATTTTGTAAAATTTAAATACATTTTGGTTTGCCTTTTTAAAACTTATTTAATTTATTAAAGATCTAGTTACTACTCGTATAAATGTCATAATTTTTAAAAGGTCCTGAGAATATGTAATATCGAAACCGGTCGACCACTTACTAATTTAAATTTCTTGTAACTTACAAATTACAACATAGAACATAGAATTCAAACAATGAATTTTCATTTGATTCAACATTATATGATTACGTTGGTCGGAATAGTTTAAAATGATGTAATTACCATAAGAATTTTTTTTTTGTCAAATTCTAGAACCTTTTTCCAGTCAGTCTCAATTATCTTGGATTTTTAAGAAATATTTTTTAACCATATTGTATGGTATGGGATTACCTACACTTCAACCTCTACGCCAGACTACATGAAGATGATCATGCAATTCATGCGTATCAAATTCTAAAAATATCAAATTACCTAGACTTCATCAAGAATTATAGGCAACATGGTGGAGAATTTGATATCAATATTGTGTCGCAACCACCTATCACATTAATATTGCAAATATGTGATAATGTTTATCTACTTTTGTTGAGGATAACAACAATTGCTACTGAAACGTTTAAAGCTTGTAAACTTTGCTTTTAAAGTATTTAATCCAGGAGTTCTGCGCAATATTTATTAATGACAGAATAAGAGAAAATTACATGAGTATTAAAATAATTGAAAAAACAAAAATGAGAATTGCTTAGATTGGGAACCTTCTTAACAGATGATCTGATGATAACTTGTCGTAAATACTAATCTAAACCAAATTTTAATGGAAATTATGCAAAGTTAAGACAAAAAAAAAACACTGAGAGCTGGTTTATACAGTAGCAACCACCAGAGGCAATCGGATTTGTAGCATACGTAAAACTAGGTGCGGAGGCATGTGTTTCCATACCGACCGAGGAGGTACCACCACCCTTACCATGAGTTCCTTAATATTAGGTCTCCGATTTTCTGAGTTCGATAAGGGCTGTTGGTCACCTTGTTTCCTTATCACTAATCTATTCTCATCCTATTCTTCCTCTTTCTCGAAAGTCCAAAATTAAAAGAAAAGATGGCTGTGGTTCCTAGGGTAACAAATACCAGACGTAAAATCGTGCCCCATCCGGATGTCCGGGAAGGTAGGGCCCAAGCGACCTCGGTCATCGAAAGTATTCACTTTCTGATCCACTACTGCAACATCCGCAATATCAGGTCTAATCTTAATACTGTTCACCAACATCTTGAACAGTTACAACCTAACATTTCGTTTCTATCTGAAATACAAGTCTCCTCTAAAGGCTCCGATTCACCCGACTTGCAATTTCCCCAGTACAATCTACACTCTAATTTTCGATACAAAAATCTACGTGATTTGGTTCAAACATTCTGGTCCTAAATTTGTGAAATTCTAATGTAGCATTTATAGGTCTCTTAATGACAGTAACTTCCAAGATTTCTTCAATTACCTTAGTTTTAAAGTTGACTATCTTCTGTCTCAGTTTCCACCTTGCCATATGTCAATTATGGAAGATTTCAATGTCCATAACTCTAATTGGCTTCAATTTTCATCTACTACTAATCCTGCTGGGCATAGTGCAGACATTCGCTGTTTCATGTGATTCACACAAATGATTTCTGAACCCACAAGAGTCCCTGATAACCCTATCCATACTCCATCTTCTAGATCTCTTTTTTACATCAAACCCACTGGTTTATAAAGCTTCAGTTCTTTCCCCACTAGGTCTATTTAATCATTGTCTGAAGAAATCATTTCTGCTGTCCCTAATTTCGCTGTTGTTCGCAACACTGATACAACCTTGTGGTGTTTTAAGTCAGTCCGTCCAACTACAGATCAATTGCCATCACTTCCATTTTGTCTAAGATCAGGGAAAAATCAACTCTCTTTCCTTGAAACTAACAAACTCCTTGATGACCACCAATATGGTTTTAGGCATAGCTGTTCAACGGTTATCTTCTGTCATACATGACCTATGTAAGTTTGCAACAATACATTAGAATATCCTGTGAAACAGTTGTAGTCGCTTTAGATACCTAAAAAGCATTTGACCAAGTTTGGCATACGCGTTTACTTACCTCGTTTGGGTTAAATGATATGTTCACCAACTGAATTTGTAGTTTCCTTGACAAAAGACAAATACGTGTCGTAGTTGATGGATTCTTTTCATAAGAAGTTGCCATTAACGCGGGCGTGCAACAGGGATCAGTTATATCGTTTACACATTTTCTGCTATACATAAATGATTTTTTTTTTTCAACGACTAATCCAGTTCATTCCTTTGCTGACAACAGCACTCTTCATTGTAGTTTATCCCAGTTTATTCATAACGGTAATTCACCTTATATCTCAAAACAAGACAGTAAAGCCAAAATGGCAATTTCACTCAACAAAAACATTCAACGTATCCTTGAATGGGGAAGGAATAATCCAGTTAAATTTGATGCTAATAAGACTCAGTGTTGCCATGTGTCCGGCATTTCCTGTTGTAAGCATGAATGGCTCAGATTTTAAGCTTTCAGACTGTTACTATGTTGGGAATGACTGTACATTCAAATCTATAGTAGGTTGACCATCTTCTGTCAACTACAAAAGAGGCTGCTCGAAAATAGGCTTTTTGTAGAAATCTAAAACGTACTCTCGGCTGGTCTTTCTGCTGCATAATTCTCAAATTCGACCTCATCTAGAATATAATTCTCACAGCTGGGTTGTTGCTCCCCCATACGGTCTCGATATAGTTGATCGTATTAAAAAGGAGCGATTAGGCTTATAAATGACCCTTCCTGAACTTCTGACATACAGTCACTTGAGCATAAAAGAATTGTTTTAGTTTTTTCTTTAATTTTATCGGTATTACAATGCCCATTGCGCAGCTGGAATTACATTTTTTGATACCATGTCAGGCCACCTTTGCTATCAATATGCAGTATAAATCTATAGTTGTCGTACCAAACGGGCGTCATCCACATTCTTCTACACGGCTTGTAAACTAAGGAATTTTCTCCCTAGTTCCA
This sequence comes from Vesta saturnalis, assembly GCA_036346205.1. Taxonomy (NCBI): domain Eukaryota; kingdom Metazoa; phylum Arthropoda; class Insecta; order Coleoptera; family Lampyridae; genus Vesta; species Vesta saturnalis. The sequence continues at coordinate 1,738,739 of JARFJB010002077.1, read as the reverse complement.
GTTCTCCACTCACTTATGATACAAAAATATTTAAGGTAGTTCATAGGCATCTTTTGACAATTCAGTACAGCTCTATCCATCTTCTTAAGTGATTTAGCACGGTAAGCTAAACTTAGCCTGTCCAGGACCACAATTATAAAAAAAAACAAATTTATCTCTGGTCGTACTAAATGCCAACTATAATCTGTCCAGGAACGAAGCGAAAGAATAAATCAACATGTTTGGCAGACTCTAGTGGCATTGGGTTGTTTTATGATAAAAAATATAAAACTGAAGTAATATTGATTAGATATGTTATAATGAAATTAATTAATACTAATTAAAAGTTGGCAAGGAACGAGGATATTATTTATTTGTAATATAATTTTTCTGTTTTCAGATTATAATAATACATTGCAATCGTCATTTGGTTGTCTACAAAACCCACGTACACGCCTATGATCTTTACTTTAGAACTCAACAACAGGTACGTGCCATTGTGAAGGGATTAGCAGCTATTGATAAATAACTTAAGTTGTAACGCTATAGTATGGAAGCGATATATCCTAAAACTAGTTTCAGAAATCGATTAAGTACTCAATACAAAATCGTGTACCGCTTATGTGTAAAATAAAATGAACCATTTTAATTTATTCCTTCGCTTCGTTTCTGGACAAACTTTAGGTAGGTTATTTACTGCACGTGAACTTCTTCAAATAGTTGCAATCGCTTCCCAAGTGATTCACTTTTCATTTATTAATACTAAAAGGTATGTGACTACGTTTCTTAAAAACCAAACTGAGTTATCCTGATTCGCCACACAAGAGATGCCAATGATGTAGGATGTTATTGTATCAACAAAATCTTTGTAATCATTTTATAAGTGTTGATTTGTTATTTTTGGGCTCTGAACATGTAAACAATGTAATTTGGTTTCTCTTCAATGTCCGCATTATTAATTTGAGAGATAATAATCGCACTGACATAGAATAACCATGCAACTTTACATAAGTATTCTGTCCACTGGTAAAGTTTAAATTCGGTTTCAAAATTAGCACAATTATGAAGTGAGAAAAAACACAGGCAGTATTCGACGCTTACGCATCGCTTAAGGTGTCCGTGAAGTTGGCATATCATTTTCCAGCAGATCAAAAAAAAATGACAGTTCTCCTCGCATGCAGTTTAGTTCTATAGTTCTTGATACTTTTTAGCAATAGTTCTGATGATTTAACCCAAAAAACAGTCGATTGAAAAAATGATCTGCTAACTTCCCGTAGCAGATCATTTTTCAGAAAATCACAAATAAACTAGAAATTCTATTGCAAACAGTCGAGTTAGACAGTTCCTGACACTTTTTAATGATAGTTCTATTGATTTTACTACAAATAAAATTATTTCGAAGATCAAGATGCTCTGCTGGTTGATATTCGATAGTTCTGCTCAGCAGAGCACATTTAACGTATAGTTTTAGACGTATATATCGCAAATTGGAATAGTTCTCATCAATAAAACAATTAGAAAATTTTTTAACTAATTATTTTGTTCGAAAAACTTATGATTTCGAAGATTAAGGTGCTCTGCTGGTTGATATTCGATAGTTCTATTTAGCAGAGCACATTTAACGTATAGTTCTAGACGTATATATCGCAAATTTAAATAGTTCTCATCAATAAAACAATTAGAAAATTTTTTTAATACTTATTTTGCTCGAAAAACTTATATTTTCGAAGATAATGGCAATATGCTAAACAATTTTCGATAGTTCTGCTTAGTGTCACAATTCTGGTATACTTCTAGAGGTTTACATTACTTTTTCAATTAGTTCTTCTCATTGTATCAATTAAAAGCAATTTTATGCAGTTATATTGACCGAAAAACATATTTTCGAGGATTTAGTATGCTGGACGATTTTTGATAGTTCTGCTTAGCTTTACACAATTTTTGTATATTTGTAGACGTGTACATAGTTATATCAAATAGTTTTATTATTGAATCAATATTAAAATATTTTTAATTGTTATATTGCCCGAACAACATATATTTACGAGAATTAAAGTGCTATGCTAGACGATATGTAATACAAAGTGCAACGTAACATTACACAATTCTCGTGTAGTTTCCAGTATGTACCGTGTTTCTCGATATAGTTAGGATTATTAAAATAATTAGAAATTTTTTAAAACAATATACAGGGTGTGTGTAAATAACACCGAAAAAATTTAAGTGGTGATTTTCCGATGAAAATTAAGGGGGGTTATCGGTATACAATTTTTTGAAAACGCCCCTCTAACAATTCTAAAAAACTGTTTTCTTTTTATCTTCCCTGTACATTAAGTAGAAATGAAACTTGGTGAACAGTATCTGTTAATAAAACCACTTTCTGAAATTTGTTCACCCTGTAGTATTTTTCTAAGGGTTGAAATAATCAACCCCTAAGATGTTTTCTTATAACTTTTTTCGACAAAACCTTTTACATTTAGAAATATATCTAAAAGTCCCATTCATTTACTAACTTATTGATCTCTTCAAGTTTTTTCGAAAGTTAGAGATTAATGAGAAAACAAAATAAATGTATTGCAATGCATTTTCAAAAGACGAGCTGTTTAACGCAAGGGTTGTTTAAAAGTGGCCTATCTTCAAATTTATTGTTTTGAAATTATTTAACATTCAATTCATTATTTACTTGGTTAGGTTAGTTTAAGTTGGGTTAGTTAATTTCAAAGTAACTTGAAGAGACAAATGACTGGGATAAGTTAAACATTAGTATTAAATAATATTTTATTATAACATTTTAGTAAACAACAGTCAACCAAATAGTTCACCTATGATTCTACTAGGCTAAAGTTTGGAACTAAGAACAGGAGTGGACATGAATAAAATGAATGAATAATTTAATGTTATAATAATTTAAGAAAAAACAAAAATCTGTCAAATATCGACAATACTATCTACAAAAATATTGAAAATGATTGCCTTCAGCTCTAATACAAGCATCTACTCTATTTCTCATAGAATTGCGTATGTTTTGAAATGTTCCTGGTGAATATCTTATCGTTTCACAACCTGCTATAATACGATTTCGATGAGTACTATTTAAATTTGGGATATATACGTCTACAACTATACGTTAAATGTGCTCTGCTAAATAGAACTATCGAATATCAACCAGCAGAGCACCTTAATCTTCGAAATCATAAGTTTTTCGAACAAAATAATTAGTTAAAAAATTTTCTAATTGTTTTATTGATGAGAACTATTCCAATTTGCGGTATATACGTCTAAAACTATACGTTAAATGTGCTCTGCTAAATAGAACTATCGAATATCAACCAGCAGAGCACCTTAATCTTCGAAATCATAAGTTTTTCGAACAAAATAATTATTTAAAAAATTTTCTAATTGTTTTATTGATGAGAACTATTTAAATTTGCGATATATACGTCTAGAACTATACGTTAAATGTGCTCTGCTAAATAGAACTATCGAATATCAACCAGCAGAGCACCTTAATCTTCGAAATCATAAGTTTTTCGAACAAAATAATTATTTAAAAATTTTCTAATTGTTTTATTGATGAGAACTATTTAAATTTGCGATATATACGTCTAAAACTATACGTTAAATGTGCTCTGCTAAATAGAACTATCGAATATCAACCAGCAGAGCACCTTAATCTTCGAAATCAAGTTTTTCGAACAAAATAATTAGTTAAAAAATTTTCTAATTGTTTTATTGATGAGAACTATTTAAATTTGCAATATATACGTCTAGAACTATACGTTAAATGTGCTCTGCTAAATAGAACTATCGAATATCAACCAGCAGAGCACCTTAATCTTCGAAATCATAAGTTTTTCGAACAAAATAATTATTTAAAAAATTTTCTAATTGTTTTATTGATGAGAACTATTTAAATTTGCGATATATACGTCTAGAACTATACGTTAAATGTGCTCTGCTAAATAGAACTATCGAATATCAACCAGCAGAGCACCTTAATCTTCGAAATCATAAGTTTTCGAACAAAATAATTATTTAAAAATTTTCTAATTGTTTTATTGATGAGAACTATTTAAATTTGCAATATATACGTCTAGAACTATACGTTAAATGTGCTCTGCTAAATAGAACTATCGAATATCAACCAGCAGCACCTTAATCTTCGAAATCGTAAGGTTTTCGAACAAAATAATTATTTAAAAATTTTCTAATTGTTTTATTGATGAGAACTATTTAAATTTGCGGTATATACGTCTAAAACTATACGTTAAATGTGCTCTGCTAAATAGAACTATCGAATATCAACCAGCAGAGCACCTTAATCTTCGAAATCATAAGTTTTCGAACAAAATAATTATTTAAAAATTTTCTAATTGTTTTATTGATGAGAACTATTTAAATTTGCGGTATATACGTCTAAAACTATACGTTAAATGTGCTCTGCTAAATAGAACTATCGAATATCAACCAGTAGAGCACCTTAATCTTCGAAATCATAAGTTTTCCGAACAAAATAATTATTTAAAAATTTTCTAATTGTTTTATTGATGAGAACTATTTAAATTTGCGATATATACGTCTAGAACTATACGTTAAATGTGCTCTGCTAAATAGAACTATCGAATATCAACCAGCAGAGCACCTTAATCTTCGAAATCATAAGTTTTCGAACAAAATAATTAGTTAAAAATTTTCTAATTGTTTTATTGATGAGAACTATTCAATTTGCGATATATACGTCTAAACTATACGTTAAATGTGCTCTGCTGAGCAGAACTATCGAATATCAACCAGCAGAGCATCTTAATCTTCGAAATAATTTTATTTGTAGTAAAATCAATAGAACTATCATTAAAAAGTGTCAGGAACTGTCTAACTCGACTGTTTGCAATAGAATTTCTAGTTTATTTGTGATTTTCTGAAAAATGATCTGCTACGGGAAGTTAGCAGATCATTTTTTCAATCGACTGTTTTTTGGGTTAAATCATCAGAACTATTGCTAAAAAGTATCAAGAACTATAGAACTAAACTGCATGCGAGGAGAACTGTCATTTTTTTTTGATCTGCTGGAAAATGATATGCCAACTTCACGGACATTCGCTTAAGGTTATAGCACATTTTGGATTAAAAGCAATTTTTTTTTGTTAGAATTCTAATAGTAAAAGGATTAAATTATCATCTATTCCTGAAGAAATAAAAAAGAAACTAACTAACTCAAAAACTATTTCACCAAAACTGTATGGTTTACCAAAAATTCATATACCTAATATTCCTTTAAGGCATGTTGTTAGTGCAATTGGTTCTCCTACATATAGTCTTGCAAAACATCTTACACTTTTATTACAACTGAATTTTTGAAGGATGAATATAAATATTTAACAAAATCCTTACAAGAAAATGGATATTCACTTACAGATATTAATAATGTTCTTACATCTTCTAGACGTAACCATAAAGAAAAACCAGTTCTTAATGTTGGTACTGCGTTTCTTTCTTTTATAGCTAATGTTACAGATAGAATTGAAAAAACTCTAATTAAATATGGCATTAGGACTATTTTTAAACCTACAAGAAAAATTAAAGAACATTTAAGATCACCCAAAGATGTGTCAAACCCATTATCATCTTCCGCAGTGTATAAGTTATCTTGTTCATGTGGAAAGGTATATATTGGAACCACAAAACGTAGCTTTGATACAAGACGTAAAGAACATATGAGATTTTGTAGATTAGGTCAACCAGAGGTCTGCTGTGGTTGACCATGCCTTGAATAATCTAAATCATGACACTGAATTTGACAATATGGAGATATTGTCAAGACAAACTCATTATTATGTTCGTTTACAATGTGAAGATATTGAAATATATAAACCTTCTAATAATTTTAATAGAAGAAAATCTCCGTTTAAATAGGTTTTGGCATCTTATAATCAAAAAAAGGCATAATGATACGTCTTAATTTTGATTTTAATTTTGACTTTTGGTATGTTTAGGTTTTTTGCTGTGTTTTACCTAGACCTTGGAGCAAATGATTTACCAATTATATGTTAAATTACCACATCACTATAATTTAACATAAGTAGTTACAAAAAACGTTCTACATTATGCTTTTCATCGTTAATAACACTTGCACTTATTGTTAAAGATATCTCTTTGTTAGATTTAACCGCACATTACTTATATTTTTAAGTATTTCCAAACACCCTGTATATTCATTTAAATGTAGAATACTAAACAGAGAGTCTTTTTCCCTTAAGGTTTTAGAAACTATACAATACAGAGAAACCATTAAATTATGAAAGAGGTTCCGAATTTTACAACAAGCTGAATAGTACCCACATATCTTAAAACATACGTATAGTATTCAAATAGTGACTTTTTTTAAATTGTAATATGTCTTCTGCTTATGGAAATATCAAGGAAATGAATAAATGAACAAAACTTAGAGTAGTTTTTTGTTTTTAAGATATGAGACATATTTTTTTTCTCAAATGGACAATAGGGTAAGAAATGTTTGGAGTGACATGGAAAACATTAACTTAAAAGCATAAGGCAGTGACATTCTAAATGTTTTTCTTTGAACATTATATACATCAAAAAAAAAGCGCATATGTAATAGCGATTAACAGATAAAAGATTTAATGTGATTTCAATTATGTACGAAAAACTAATAATGATCCTTAACGTCTTCCTATTGCTAATGCACTTCTTTATCTATCGTAATTCGTTTTCTATTATATACGAGTATATATTAAATTTCCAAGGACCGCTAGCGAAAATAACTAAAGTTATTACGAAATTAGTTTCCTATTGTAAACTTACATTTTGTTTGTGATAATTAGGTAATTTCTTAATTATACGAAAGTATTTTACCTAACTGCACATGAATGTGGTTAATAGAGGAATGATTGAAGGTGTTTTCAATTATGTAATTATAATTAGTAGGCGTATCTAATTTCTAATAAATTTCAGATTTAATGACAATCTCATAAAAATATAAGAAAGTCTAATTATTTTATTTAGGGATGTTGGTACATTTCTGCGGAATATTTTACATAAGTACATAAACTAATAATAAAGATCTATATCATCTTTTTTTCTGTAGCAACATTTTAAAATTCATTGTTAGTTAAGGATGTGTTACAATATTCATACCGGTACTACGTACATTAATAAAATAAAATAGTATACATCCCTTGTTTTGCAAAAATTTATAAGGTGGGCAAAACTGTTGCTGGAGGGCCACTGGATGTCCGGAATTTGTAAAAGAAAGTAAAGATCAATACAGTTGTAAACGGAATATATGGTGTGGTACCTACAACTTTTCGGTAATAAGACCATTCTTTTTTCATGAAAATTTAATTCGGAAAGATATTTGCAAGTTCTGCAGACAGCGCTCTCAAACGTTTAGGGCAATATGCCATTACTGCAGAGAAGAAACCTGTACTTTGAACAAGACGCAGTAAGTATTTATTCTACACTGGGTGTAGATCAACCGTTTTACCAAAGGTGGATAAGTCGTTTTTCTCAAAATCCTTCGCCCGCTAAATCGCCCGATCTTACACCGTTAGATTTAAAGAAGATTTAAAAAAGATGGTATACAAACATCGGCCATTCAGAACTGTTAAAATCTTACAAATTGTCATTCGAGATTGCATAGCTCAAATAACTTTCGTAGATGTTGAGAAACATGCATAAAGAACTGCGCAGAAGAACAATGTTATGTATGGAATGTAACGGGGGATATATAGAGTTTGATTAGGTTTAAGTAGCCTACTTACTACTTGCTTTCTGTGTTTTATTGTGTTGGAAATGTTTCTTAACGATATTTTGTAGCTTTAGCATTCTTCATCCTGATTAATAAGTTATGGTTGTAACCATTCTAAAAGGGCTTGGATGAAAGTATGAAAATTTTGAATAAAATACATCGGCATTATGTTTTTTAAAATTTTATTTGTTATTCAAGCAAATCTATATTTTATTTTATTGTTTAAATTTGCCGGCATAACAGTGGTCAATTGACATATGTCAAAGTTTTTTTTTGTTATTGGGTATGCAGAATCGATCCCAAATAACATTTCTTCAAAATCTTAATAATAAAATATTTTTCCGTTTAAAAATTATTATAACTTTTAACTCTAACCAACTGAGCTATCGAGATACATTTGTTGCAGCTCATATATATATATATATATATATATATATATATATATATATATATATATATATATATATATATATATACAGGGTGATTCGAGGAAGTGGCAATATTTTAAAAATATGTCGAGGAAGCCAAAATAAGTAAAATAAACTCATATGTTCAAGTCCGATTTTCATTTGTTTCAGAGATATTTAAAAGCAAACAAAAATTTATTACAAAAATAAACAAAATAGCATTAATTTACGAAAATGTTCGAAGCATTAATTTACGAAAATTTTCAACACCACCGCACTTGGATACACTTATGTGCGCGTTTATAAACTGCACTAGTAGCGAGTTTCAATGAACGATTGTTCGCTCTAATGATAGCTGCTGCATTAAGAATGCGATCTAGTAACGCTTCCCTCGTTTCACTTTGGTAGCATAAACTAACGACTTCATCCATCCCCAAAGGCAAAAATCGAAGTGAGATCCGGTGATCTCGGTTAGGAAGCGGACCGCCTCTGCCAATCAAAGATCGCCGAAAGTGGTATTCAGAAAATTTCGTACATTATTTGAATAGTGAGGAGGCGCTCCATCATGTTGGAAGATAATTCGTTGTCGAATATTTAAAGGTGCTTCGTCCAATATTGCTTCTAAATGGTCTTCTAAAAACGTAAATATCCTTGTCCAGTAAGGCGCGCATCTAATACGAAAGGACCGATTAATTGATCATTTAGAATACCGCACCAAACGTTAATGCTAAATCGATGTTGGAAATTGTGTTCTATCGTAGCATGGGGATTTTCGTCCGACCATCGATGATTATTGTGGCAATTGTTAATTCCATCTCGCGTAAATTGAGCTTCATCCGACCACAAAATGTCTTTACACAATCTTCTGTTTTCCCGAATCCAATGACAAAATTGTAGCCTTAAAGAATAATCGCCTTCGTGGAGATTTTGTACTTTTTGCAAATGATAAGCGTTCAAACCTTGTTGCTTAAGTGTTTTCCGAGCCATTGTGGTATTTCAAACTGGATTGCGATGCGCCTTGTACTTATCTCTGGATTTTCGTCTACCACATCCAGAATATCTTCTTCAAGTCCAACAGCGATTCCGTGTTCTCTTTCAGAAACAATACTTCCACTTGGAAATGTCCCAGTTTCGCCGGCATGTGTAAAAACAGTTTGAAATACTCGCTTGTTAGGAACTCTTCGATTCGGAAAACGACGTCGATACTCCTCCACTGCACGAACATTACTACCATTACAGAACCCATAAACAAATATCATATCGGCATATTCTTTATGACTAAATTGTGGGGCATTTTACAACTTCATAAAACTAATGTTGAACAACTGTCACTTTAACAACTAACTGTCAGTTTTCATTTCAGTTGCTATCACCTAATTACACATAAGTTCTGGTTGCGTAATCTAGAAAGTCAACTCTTAAAAATAAATACCCTGTTAGGGAATTTTGCAAATATTGGCGATAGTGAGAACGTTCTTGGTGAGAATTTATTAGCCGCCAAATTTAAAGTTACTAAAAGGGCAATCATTATTTTAAAAGTTTCCTTTCTGGATTTCGCTCAGAATTACGTGCATAAGGTCAATACATCAACGTACTTCGTAATAGGCAAAAATTGATGAGATTTGACATTTTAAGAAAAAGTCAATTATCCCTGAAACAAATGAAAATCGGACTTAAACATATGAGTTTATTTTACTTATTTTGGCTTCCTCGACATATCTTTAAAATATTGCCACTTCCTCGCGAATCACCCTGTATACAGGGTGTTCCTTAATGATATGCGAATATTGAAGTGGATGAATCTACACGAAAAAATAATTATAGTTTGCTTAATAATGTACGGTCCTAAACTGTACCGTTACGGAAATACGGGGTGTCAAAGTTACACGAAAAATACGAAAATTAATCGATATCTTCTAAACCGCTAAACATTTTCCAGTGAAATTTAGTACGAAGCTAGAGTGCATGAAAGTGGATATTTTTCGACACGAAGTTAATTTCCAGCTTCTGCAGTGGCGTGCGTACGGGCACTCACTTGGATATTTTTGAAGAAATAAAATTATACGCCACTGATTTCTTGAAAAACAAAATTACATTTTAATTCCTCGTTCAATTTGAAAAATAAAAGCTCTCTTGAATTATGTTCCGTTTGGGAGTAATAAAATAAAAACCGTTGTATTGTACGAGAAAACTAATTCAATGAATGAAATAACAATTTCGCAATAAGTCTAGTTGCCTTTCAAAATGACACTTGCTTTTTCCATGTGACATTTTCTAGTTCTATTTAAGTCACTGTAAATTAACTTTTCCCATTGTTTTTGTACAATTTTGTTATTAATTATAACGTATACAATTGCTGAAATGGCTGATATGCATTGTGTATGGCCTCGCTGATAGCAATGGAGAAAAATCCAGACGGATTTATCAGCAGAGATATCCCAATCGTGCTTTACCAGATAGTCGAACCTACTCGAATATTCATCAGTGTCTTGTTGAAACTGTCCGAAGAGGTACATCTGAAGGTAGGCCTCTAAGTGTAAGAACAACTGAAATTGAGGAAGCAGTCCTGCACGCAGTCGAAGAACAGCCTGAAACGAGTACAAGAAAGATAGCTACAAACTTGAATATTTGCCATCAAATTGTTTGGAGAATTTTAATGGATTATTTGTTACATCCATACCATATTTTGAGAGTACAGGCATTACTCCCGACAGATTTTCCTAAGCGAGTAACTTTTTGTCGGTGGTATTTTGATAATATTGCACATAATCCACAATTCGGTTCACATATCCTGTTCACGGACGAATGTAATTTCTCAAGAAATGCGATTCAGAATTTTCACAATAACCATTTGTGGGCGGATGAGAATCCCAAAGCCACAACTGAAACCCATATCCAACATCAATTTTCGGTGAACGTCTGGTCAGGAATTATAGCCGATTACTTTATTGGCCCATTCTTTCTTCCGAGACGACTTGCTGGACAATCTTACCTTACTTTCATTCGTGAACAATTGCCTGAGCTGCTTGAGGATGTTCCGCTTTTAATAAGACACCATATGTGGTACATGCATGATGGTGCACCAGCACATTTCAGTGGAATGGTTCGCAATCATCTAGATACTGTTTATTCTAATCGTTGGATTGGCCGTGGGGGACCTCAAGAATGGCCACCACGGTCCCCCGACGTTAACAGCTTAGATTTTTTCTTGTGGGGCTATCTAAAAACGCTAGTGTACACAAGTCATATTAACAGTGTAGAAGAATTGAAAGAGAGAATAGTTGCAGCATGTAATAATATAAAACATACTCCGGGAATATTTCAACCAGTGCGGAATTCCATGAGAAGGAGGGCAGAAGCATGCATTTTGAGTGAAGGAGGCCATTTCCAACAATTTTTGTGATTACCGTTCCATATTACTTGTTCCCAATATTATGTTTATGCTGTATGTTTCCATTTGTTGTTTTTGTTGTTGTTCAGTGAAGGCAGATGCCAATTTGTAACGTATTCTTTCAATCATTAAATTACATAATTTTCTCGTACAATACAACGATTTTTATTTTATTACTCCCAAACGGAACATTCTAGGAACATAATTCAAGAGAGCTTTTATTTTTCAAATTTAACGAAGAATTAAAATGTAATTTTGTTTTTCAAGAAATCAGTGGGGTATCATTTTTTTTCTTCAAAAATACCCAAGCGAGTGCCCGTACGCACGCCATTGCTGAAGCTGGGAATTTAACTTCGTATCGAAAATATCCACTTTCATGCACTCTAGCTTCGTACTAAATTTCACTGGAAAATGTTTAGCGGTTTAGAAGATATCAATTCATTTTCGTATTTTTCGTGTATCTTTGACACCCCGTATTTCCGTAAAGATACATTTTAGGACCGTACTTTAATCAAACTATAATTATTTTTTCGTGTAGATTCATTCACTTCAATATTCTATATCATTAAGAACCCTGTATATGTATATGTATATGTATATATATATATATATATATATATATATATATATATATATATATACACATACATACATACATACATACATACATACATACATACATACATACATACATATGCAATAACATTGTTTCTCTGGGTGTTGTCACTATATTAATTATGAATATGAATATTAACATTACAATTGTTAAAAATCGGTTGATTAATACCAGGGAATTTTCTTCCTAGTGCTGCTGCCAATATCACCCGTAATAATTTTTTTCACTATCTCGATTTGGTTACCGACTCTTCTAAATAGCTCTCAGCAGTGGACGAGGAACGCCATTCTCCGTGTCTTTTAAGAGTCGGGATACCAGCAGCAGAATTCGCCAATAATGTTGACGATGCCCGCCTAAAGCAATGTCCTGTATATTGCTCTATATTTTGAATAAAGTATTTATGCCCAGTAGTTGAACTGTACCTTTCCCCGATTGACAATTCAAGAAAAATCTTCTATCGCCAAGAAGAAGAAATTAGTTTTTCCATCATCAGTCACAACAAAGAACGTGGTTTATCATTTTTGGTCTTAATAATATTGACAACTAATATAGATTATTTATCTCCAATATCAAGATTCACTAATTCCTCACACCTACAGGCCCATAACCACCATCACAACAACCGTCTTCATTAGTAAGTAAATTTCGTCGGGAGCATGATTTAGAAACTTTTCCATTTCTTTCTGCTAAAATGTTTTCGCTTTCTTGGATTGATAGCGTTTCGAATTACTTTTTAAAGTCGCGAACAGGGTCTTAAACCTACAAAATTACATACATGATTACAACCAGTAAATTAATTACTTGCTTACGTCTATTTATTCAAAAACAAATATGGTGGACTTAGAAATCGAATTTGTAGATCATAAAGAAGGGGCAGCATATTTTTATATTAATGCATTGAAATAAGCCATCATTACTTCTTCAATCACAACATGTACGCGTCTGTTCTCCATCCACGACCGTCCTTGACTTATCTGTTTTTAGATTTTGCGAGAGTAGATTCAATCTTCCAAAATATCACCGGGTACAAATACACCGTTTTATTCATCCATTTTCTCTAGGGAAAGGGCTTGCAAACGCTTTTGCGAGAAAAAATAATTTGTTGACAAATTAATTAATTAATTATTTGTTTGATGAAAACTATAACAACAAAAACTGCCTTTTAAATTTTTTCGCAAATCATAAAAACTAAAATTGATTTTATTCAATTTTTAATAGCAGGATTGAACAAAACACTATACAGCACTCGTGAGAAACTAAATCGCTCACTTGTTTTAGTTCACTTTCTTCACTCGTACTGCATTTCTTGTGAACACTACATTTTCTTCCACAATACCCAAAAGACTTCTTAAGAAAGAGTACAACTTTTGAATACTTCATAATATCTACATTTGCAATCATGATTAATGTAGGGTACGATGACCACAATGTTAAAGATTTGAGTATCCTCTCTTCTAAATACGCCAGGAGTTGATTTTCCGAAGTATTCCTTACGTTCTTAATGATACACAATCTTGAAGTTTCTAGAAGTCATTTCATACCGTTTGTTTTTCGATTTTGTCGGTAAAAATGATGAATTTGAGATTATACACACGTACAGGGTTTATTATATGAAATAGAAAAAAACCTATAAATACAAAAATTGTAGGATTCTAATTATATTATCTTCAGATATCTCATAAACTCATGGAAAAATGAACCCAACTTACATTTTTAAACAGAACACCCTGTATTTTATTCAATAATTAAATAGATGTTTTTAAAGCTAATTTCAAAAATATATAATATGTTAACATTTCGTCCAGCGATCGAATTTAAAATTTATAGAATACCGTAGACTTAAATTATTTGTATCCATGAAAAAATTAATGTTTGACATTATGATATTGTTAAACATATTGGAGAAAGGAAAAGTGTTAAGTGAAAAAATAGAACTGTGTCAAGATATGCTGCCATTAATATTTTAATTTATTTTGAAGGTATTTTAACATGTTCTTTACTTGAATATAAGAACTGCTTTAATTAAGGGATACATTAAATTATTTCAACACATCGTTGAACAAAATTTATAGAACTTTAAGAGGCAACGTTTAGATTATTGCCAGGAAATTTGGCAACACATGCTGGAGGCCAGGGAATAAAATCGTTTTTTTCGGACGAAGCAAGTTTTACTACGGCGGGATTATTCAACAGACATAACAAACACTTTTAGGCCAAAGAAAATCCGCACAAAATTCAAGCTGTCAGAATACAGCGACCTAGGTCAATAAATTATTATAAGTTTTTGTTATAAACGAATAAGTTCAATAAATTAAAAATTATAATTAATTTTATTAAATACATAAATAAAAGTTTACCTCGAGTAGGATTTGAACCTACGACCTGTACTTTGCTAGAGTACCGCGATAACCAACTGCGCCATCAAGGTTCAAGCCCCAATCGATGTAAATTTTGTCTTTATGTATGTAGAACTGATGTAAATTCTAAATATAATGAGATTACAATCAAATTACTTATATTAATGGAATGTGAACCTGCAATATCGTAAGGATTCACTCATACCAAAGCAACTTGACTAGTATAAATTATTATAAGTTTTTGTTATGAACGAATAAGTTCAAAGGTCTAATTAAAAATTATTATGAATTATAATAATAATTTTTAAATAGGTCAATAAATGTCTCGTGTGGTATGCTACGGAATAAAATCAATGGACCGATTTTTTATGTTAGAAGTTTCAACGGCCAAAGATATTTAAATTTTCTTCGAAATGAAATAGAACATTGTTTCCCAATTAGTGGTACGCGTACCCCCAGGGGTACGTGAAGTTGCATCAAGGGGTACGCAATACGCATCGAGCGAGAGCGGCCGGTGTGACGGGGCGCGGCGGCTGCTGAAGATGCTCACCTGCCTTTAGCGCTGGGCGTCGCCCGATGATGCTCACTTCTTGCCCGCCTAACCTAGTTGTAACTTATGTGTTCAGCTCATGCCGTAATTGTCTAATTGTCGTGTCACTGTGTTCATTGTGTTCATAGATAATAACGGATTATGTTTTTTCAATTGTGAACCGTAACGTTGTGTCAATCGGCCTAATATACTTTGGCAAACGGTAAGATAATGTTTTAAAAATTTTAACTGTTTTAACATACACTTTCATTTAAATTCTCAATACCAACTCCCGTTTATTTTGTTGAGATGCCGAAAAGATGGTGTTTACTTTGTTTTGTACTACTCCCAATACAGAAGTAAGCATAAATATTCGAGTTGCTTAGGTTTTATGCGTGTTCGCAGTTTCTGTTTTTTTTCAGTTTTCTAAACTTGTTAAATACAAAAATACATAAAAAAAGATGATACACGCAGGGTTTACTTTGTGGAAATTCATTTTAAATTAATTAAACCCAGAATTACTTGTCTAATTTCCACTTTATTTTTAATTTTCTAAAACAAGTTTCATCCTATTCGGACATTCTCAAGTAGGTGATTAAAAACAGACAATTCCTCTTATAATAAAAACTTCGGAGTGGGTAAATTCTTTTTAACAATGGATTGCCGATGTCTGCTACCGTTTTTAGTCACTTACTTGAGAATGTCTGGATAGGATGAAACTAATCGTAGAAAATTAAAAATAAAGTGGAAATTAGACAAGTAAGTCTTGGTTATAATTAATTTAAAAATACATAAGCTGTGTTAATAAGTTTCCTCGTCTTTCAGATGAAACGGTGGCTGACGATAAGTGGTCGAAGCAGTAATCAGACACAAAAAAAAAGAAACCTTGATAACGAGGGATCGTCTCTCAAAAAAAGAAAATATGATGATAGTTACATTCAGTTTGGTTTTACAAACTCTGGAGACCCTGCCACAGCGCGTCGTTTGTGCAGAAACGCTGTCAAATCATTATCACCTGATATATTGTTTCTATCTGAAACACAAGTCTCCTCGGAAAGCTCCGAGTCACCCGACTTGCAATTTCCTCAATACCATCTTCACTCTAACTTTCGATATAAAGGAGGCGTATGTGCCTACATCAAGGACAGAATTGCTTGCAAGAGGGTTTCTTCCTTAGAAAATAAAAATTTTGACGTGATTTGGTTTAAACATTCTGGTCCTAATTTTGTGAAATTCTACTGTTGCATTTATAGGTCTCCTAATGACAGCAACTTTCAAGACTTCTTCGATTACCTTAGTACGAAAGTTGACTATCTCCTGTCTCAGTTTCCATCTTGCGATATCTCATTTGTAGGCGATTTCAATGTTCATAACTCTAATTGGCTTCAATTTTCATCTACTACAAATCCGCTGGTCATAGTGCAGAAACATTTGCTATTTCATGTGATCTCACACAAATGATTTCTGAACCCACAAGAATCCCTGATAACCCTAACCATACTCCACATCTTCTAGATCTCTTTCTTACATCAAACCCTCTTGTTTATAAAACTTCCGTTCTTTCGCCTTTAGGTCTTTCCGACCATTGTCTAATAAAAATCATTTCTACTGTACCTAATTCCACTGTTGTTCGCAAAACCGATAGAACCTTGTGGTGTTTTAAGTCAGCTCGATGGAGTGATTTACGGGATTCTTTGCAACCTTTCCATGGCGTGAATATTGTTTTAAGTCGTCCTCTTCTGGACATCGCTCTTTCAGTATCTGAAGTCATCCTCATGGGAATGGAGTTATACATTCCGAAAAACAGTACCGTGTAGGTCATTCACGTTCCCAACCCTGGTTCAATAAGGCTTGTTCTGATGCAATATCTTTAAAAATAAATGTTACATTAAATGGAAATCTAATAAATCGGTTGACAGTCATGTAGAATACGTTGGTGCTAGAAATATCTGCAAAAGTGTCATCACTAAAACTCTTGGAATCGATCATCAGTAGGCTTGATCTCAATAAGGCGACTGGCCCAGGCGGTATCCCAGCTATTGTCTTAAAGAAATGTTCCCCCGAACTAGTACCAGTCCTATCTAAGCTCTATACGATCTCTATATCTTCTGGGGAATTCCTTTCATCCTGGAAGTTAGCAAATGTTCAACCTATTCCCGAAAAAGGTGATAAGACCGATCCCTCAAATTACAGACCAATTGCCATCACTTCCATTTTGTCTAAAATCATGGAAAAAGCCATCAATCAGCAACTGCTCACGTTTCTTGAAACTAACAAACTCCTTAGTGACCATCAATATGGGTTTAGGCAAAGTCGTTCAACAGGCGATCTTCTTTCATATGTGACCCAAGTTTGGAACAATACAGTAGAGCAGTCCGGTGAAACAGTTGTAGTCGCTTTAGATATCTCAAAGGCATTTGACCAAGTATGGCATAAGTGTTCACTTGCCAAACTCACCTCGTTTGGGTTAAATGATCGCTCATCAACTGGGTTTCTAGTTTCCTTGATAAAGACGAATACGTGTCGTAGTTGATGGCTTTTTTAAAAGAAGTTAGCATTAACGCGGGCGTACCACAGGGATCCGTTATAGCGCCTACACTTTTTCTGCTGTACATAAACGACCTTATTTCTTCAACAACTAACCCCATCCATTGCTTTGCTGACGATAGCACTCTTCACTGTAGTTCATCTCAGTCTACTCATAGTGATAATCCACCTTCTATGTCAAATCAAGAAATTAAAGCTGAAATGGCAAATTCAATCAACAAAGACATTCAACGTATTCTCGAATGGGGAAGCAATAATCTAGTTAAATTTAATGCTAACAAAACTCAGTGTTGCCTTATGTCCGCCAAAAAGATCGATCATTTCCTGTTGTAAGTATGAATGGCTCAGTTCTTAAGTTTTCAGACTCTATTACTCTGTTGGGTATGACTGTATCTTCAAATCTCTCATGGGTTGACCATCTTCTGTCAGCTACCAAAACAGCTGCTCGTAAAATAGGCTTTTGTACAGATCTAAGCAGTACTTTACCTCTCGACAACTCCTTTTGCTGTATAAGGCCCAAATTCGGCCTCATCTGAATATAATTCTCACCTTTGGGTTAGTGCTCCCCAATACGCTCTCGATATCGTTGATCGTATTCAAAAGAGAGCGATTAGGCTTATAAATGACCCGTCTTAACTTCTCACATACAGTCCCTTGAGCATAGAAGGATGGTTTCAGTTCTTTCTTTGTATTATCGTTATTACAACGGCTATTGTGCTGGTGAATTACATTCTTTGATACCATCTCCGGCTATCTTTGCGAGAAACACTCGGTTCGCTCAATCACATCATCAGTATGCAGTACAAATCTCCACTTGTCGTACCAAACGGGCGCAATCCACATTTTTCTACACGGCTTCTAAACTCTGGAATGATCTCCCTAGTTCCTGTTTTCCTCTCACTTATGATATGAGAAAATTTAAGGTAGCTGTTCATAGTGCATCTATTGGCAATTCATTATCCCTCTATCCATCCTCCTAAGTGTTCATGAGCGCTTTAGCACGATAGGCCTTATTTAGCCTGTTCAGGCCCACAATCATAAAAAAAAAAAAAAAAAGTTAAAGCCATCCTTACTACGTCGCCATTTAGAAATCAAACATGCCAATTTGAAAGATCAATCTGCCTACTTTCAACATAAATTAAAAGATCTCAAATAAAGGCAAAAAACTATTGATGCACTCTCCCTGAATATAAATGTCAGCGCTCAACAAGCAAAACCACGTAAGATTGAGGAAAACCTCATACTGCCCGCAGCAAAAGAAATAGTGAAATGTATGTTCGGAGAAAGAAGTTATTCCTATGTCAAATAACACTATCTCTCGCCATATTGCAGACATGTCAGATAATCTGAAAACTCGCCAAATTCAACGCATTTTACAAAGCGATTACTTTGCAACACAACTCGATGAATCCACAGACATATCAAAATTAGCTCAACTTTTAGTATACGTTCGTTATGTCCATTCCAAATAGTTTCATGGAGAGTTCCTGTTTTGTCGTGCCCTTGCGACTCGCAGCACGGGGAGGACATATTTCACATGGTCGACGGTTTAAAAAAAAACAAATTGGATCGGTCGAAATGTGCCAGTATATGCACTGATGGTGCCAGAGCCAATGACCGGTCGTTTGTCAGGACTTGTGAAGCGTATACAAGATACAGCCCCAGACGAAAAATGTACTCATTGTGGAATTCATCGAGGGCACTTGCTTATAAAAAAAATCGAACCAGCTTAGACGTTACTCTTAAAAATGCTGTAAAATTGTCAACTTAATCAAAGCCAGCGCCACAAACTCAATAATTTTTGCAGCTATTTGCAAAGAGCTTGACAGTGAGCACGAGACCCTGTCGTTACATACTTAAGTGCGTTGGCTGTCCAAAGCAAAAGTCGTTTCGAGAATATTTCAGTTAAGGAATGAAATTGAGTTATTTTTGATTGAGCAGGGACATAAAATGTACCAACAGATGCTGACTGACCCTTTGTGGCTGCAAAAATTGACTTACTTGTCAGACATTTTCACAAACTTGAATGAGTTGAATTTGGGACTTCAAGGCCAGGATACAACCATCTTCACTGTGCAGGAGAAAATTGCAAAATCTGTCGGCGGAGTTCCGCAGTTATTTCCCAGAAATATCGCCGCAATGGAACTGGGTAAACAACCCTTTTGATAACCATTCCACCGACCACCTATCTGTTTCCAATCAAGAGGAATTAATAGACATCTCAGGCAACAGCAGACTCAAGCGTGATGCTGCAGAGCAATCACTGGGTGATTTTTGGGCTGATCTAGAAAACATGTCAGTGAAGCAGCAATAAAATATTTACTACCATTTTGCACGACGTACATTTGCGAGAGCGGATTTTCGGCCATGACACACGTAAAAACTAAAATCGTCATAGACTTCAACTCGAAGATGAGTAGAGACTAAAGCTGACTTAAAGCCCGCGCCACAAACTCAAGAATGTTTGCAGCTATTTGCAAAGAGCTTGGCAGTGAGCACGAGACCCTGTTGTTATATACTTTAAGTGCGTTGTCTGTCCAAAGGAAAAGTCGTTTCGAGAATATTTGAGTTAAGGAATGAGATTGAATTATTTTTGATTGAGCAGGGACATAACGAGTACCAACAGATGCTGACTGACACTTTGTGGCTGCAAAAATTGGCTTACTTCTCAGATATTTTCACAAAATTGAATGAGTTGAATTTGGGACTTCAAGGCCATGATACAACTATCTTCACTATGCACGAGAAAATTACAAAATCTGTCGGCGAAGTTCTGCAGTTATTTCCCAGAAATATCGCCGCAATGGAACTGGGTAAACAACCCTTTTGAGAACCATTCCACCGACCACCTTCTGTTTCCGGTCAAGAGTAATTAATAGACATCTCAGGCAACAGGAGACTCAAGAGTTATGCTGCAGAGCAATCACTGGGTGATTTTTGGGCTGATCTAGAAGACATTTATCATGTCAGTGAAGCAGCAATAAAATATTTACTACCATTTTGCACGACGTACCTTTGAGAGAGCGGATTTTCGGCCATGACACACATAAAAACTAAAATCGTCATAGACTTCAACTCGAAGATGAGTAGAGACTAAAGCTGATCAAAAAGCAACTAGATTTTTCAGAGTTGTGCACAGCAAAAACTGCACAGTTGCCACATTAAACTTAAATAACAATTATGTGATTTTGACAGTCATTAGAATTGTATTTTGAAGGTAATAAATGCCAAAAAAATTGATTTGACTTTCTATTTATCATTCCTGCAATAAGGGGTACGCGAGTTTGAGCTATTTCTTGAAGTAGTACGTAGCAAAGCTAATTGGGAATTATTGGTTTAGCAGATATTCCCGTTATAGAATATGCAAACCTTATATGGCAGCAGGATGGAGCACCGCCTCATAATATTTTATCTGTTACAACTTCTGGATAGGCAGACAAGGATTTGTTAGATGGCCAGCTAATAGCCCCGATTTAAGACACGAAGACACGAAAATTTGGAAATTATAGGAGGAAGATTAGAAAACGAAATATTTAAATTAAACAGAGATCATCCTGAATTCATTTTTAATGCAATTAATAGCAAATTTATTGCTAATATCCGTAAATGCATATTCAATAATGGAGGGTACGTAGAGAATCGATAAATTTTAGTTAATATTCGTTGTGTATTTTTTGTTATGTTGTTACTTTTTTCTAGTTATGAATTTATATTAGTTAAAATATAATTTTTTGCTTTTAAATCCAACTGTTCTCTCAAATATTCAGCACATTAAAATATCCATTCATTTGGTTAACTATCTATTATAGGTGTTTCACGTCCCTAATATTTAAATTTTAAACTCTATTATTTAAAAATTAGCTGGACGTCGAAATGTTAACATATTATACAGGGTGTTACAAAAAAGTAGGCCAATCCGTTAACCACATATTCTTTGGGACAAAATAAGGGGACTTTTCTTATGTCACTTTTCATTTGAACGCTTCCTTTTCGATATACAGGGTGTCAAACTTCAGTTTTATAAGTGTATTTTTTTATTTCTGGTGTGTTTTGAGATATCGTTTTCAAATTTGGTACAAATCTTACTCTTTTCTAAGTGCACCTTCTGTATGATATTTTCCAAAATATTCGGTTTTCAGTTATAAAAAGAGCCAGAAGGTGCATTCGCGAAGGCGGTGGACACATCGAACATTTCATTTAATTATTTGCATCCAACTTCGTATTATAATTATTAGCACAATTGATTGTTTTAAGTTATTATTATGAATTTATTCTGATTAATAAAATAAAAAAATTGTTAAAAAAATCGAATAACTAAAAGTATGTCATAAAGGTAGCATCAAATCAAAAGTTTACAAGAGCCAAAAAAGTTAGATAAATCATCAAACTACTACAAAAAATGGATGCGACGTTCATAGGCGTTCGTCAGAAAAAATGGGGGGTTAAAGGTTAACACACCCCTCTTATTTTTCTGTTAGTTCTTTGAATTTTTTACTTAAAATCATACAGAAGGAGAAAAGAGTAAGATTTGTATCAAATTTGAAAACGATATCTTAAAACACACCAGAGATAAAAAAATACACTTTTAAAAAGTGAAGTTTGACACCCTGTGTATCGAAAAAGGAAGCATTCAAATGAAAAGTGACATAAGAAAAGTCCCCTAGTTTTGTCCCAAAGAATATGTGGTTAACGGATTGGCCTACTTTTTTGTAACACCCGGTATATTTTGAAATCAGCTTAAACCATCTGTTTAATTATTGAATAAAATACAAGACGTTCCGTTTAAGAAAATGTAAGTTGGGTTCATTTTTCCATCAGTTTATGACATATTGAAAGTTTGACATCCCTAAGAGATAATATAATTAGAATCCTACAACTTTTGTATTTAAAGTTTTTTCTATCTCAAATTATAAGCCTTGTAGGTGGGTGCCAAAATATAATATAACACTCCGTACAACTAAATTCACTTTCACTACCATCACGTTCCATTTAATCAAAATTAGGAACACAAACACGAAATAATTCAGATTATGAAAATGATAAACTTAAATACCAGTGTTTGTTGACTGTGTTACTTATGCCAAGGTAGCTACTCAAAATTGTAACCTTTCTAATTGTTTTACAGGATAGTTAATTTAAAACTTATACAGCAGTTGCGAAAAAATCTTGTTTGTATTTCGTGGTCAAATTCTAGTTTTTTTAACTTATTCGAATTTGCTTTAGTTCGCGACCTTCGGTCTCGAACTAAAAACGATTATAGAGCCGTAAGAACATTCAGCTCGGGATAAAATTTTTCGTTTTTCTTACAGTGTCCATAGAGATGAAAACAATTCTTACATAATGAAAATTATGAGTAGAAATGTTTTCCTTGACTAAAGTAAGTATATTAGTAATTTTGAAATCTGTATAATCTGAACTATTGCAGAAATCATTTTAAATAGGTAATAATTTTGCCTAAAATGACAGTTATTACCGTCCCTACAAAGTTAC
The DNA here is from genome assembly GCA_036346205.1 of Vesta saturnalis. Classification (NCBI taxonomy): domain Eukaryota; kingdom Metazoa; phylum Arthropoda; class Insecta; order Coleoptera; family Lampyridae; genus Vesta; species Vesta saturnalis. The sequence continues at coordinate 1,715,655 of JARFJB010002077.1, read as the reverse complement.
TTAACCTTTTGCATAAAATCACGATAAACTACCTGGAGGCAATTAAATTTCCACCTACTTTATATTCAAAGAGAGAACAAAAATTATCTGAACAAAAAGGGATTTTAATCGAAAATATATAAAACACTGTTAACGAAATTAAATAAAAAAAGTCCTTGTGAACTGTGCACCGTTAAAATTAAAAAATTCAAATTTGCAAAGTACAACCATGCAGAAAATGCGCCTTGAACCGCATCTAACGGTGTGTATATATATATACATACACAATTTGTTTCATTAAAATTATGACATATTGTCAACAAAGAAATCGTATGTGTGTGGTCACATTAGTTGAATGTATGTCAGTAAATGTTACATAGGCAAGGCCTAATAAATGAAAATTTTAGCTAATTTATATTTTCATAATTCTAATCTAAGCGCGTGCTGACAAAACCTATATACCTGAATATGTTTTCTGTTTGACGAATTTTCGGTACATATCTATTTCTGGTTTCTTAATTATTAATTTGCCTTTACTACTTTTTTAAATCATATTTAAATTTGAGAAACCAAATCTACGAACTTTAATTTCACGCGCCATGTAGCACAAAAAATAAGGACTAGAGACACTATTTAGATGCTAATTAAATTTGATTGAATAATGGGTATTTGTAAATTTAGAATGATCATTCATGATGACCTTCATAAGTTTTACCGATAAGATGAAATTTAATGCTGTGAAAACTTGATTTAATTGTTTGGTGTAATATTACAAATTTAACAATCCATAACATACATATACCCTGTGGTATCCACTTTCAAATATACACACCTACGATAAGTGTATTACAAACCTTCTTAAATAGTCGCACCCAATTATTTCCCTTTAGGTATAAGCGGTAAAAATAAAAACATATGACGACAAAAGTGAAATTTAAGAGGATTAAAATATCAATCTGATATTACACGCAAATTGGAATATCATCTGCAGCTGCATAAAAACTGCACATAACCTACACTAAAAATATGGGAGCAACTATTTTGTTGGAACCTGAAGCTATATGAATGTTTCTCCATGAATGGGACTTTCAAGTTGCGATTTGATTCGTTACTAATACATGACGTTACAGATAAACTTTAATCTTTATGACAGAGGCAATATATAAACACAAAACATTTAAATCGTTGCTATTTAATAAGTACCATTGAATCGAGATGCTAAAATAAATTTAAGAAATATGAATACGCAAATACACGTCTATTAATGTAACAGTTTGATAATCGTATAAAGCACACTGTGGAATGTAATTTTATTTTAGTAAAGAATAGCTAGATCTTTAATGAATTAAATATTATATATGTAAACGTCTCCATCTACTTTTAGTTGTGGCGCTGATCTCATACCAGCAGTGGTGTTGAAGGATTGCGATTCCCTAGTTTATATATTTAATCTAATTGTAAAAACCTCGGTGTTCCCTAATCTATGGAAAATTTCTAGTGTGCAACCTATATTTTAAAAAACTGATAGCTGTAAAATTAAAAATTACCGCCCAATTTTTATACTTACCAATTTTTCTAAGGTTTTTTAATATATATTATTTGATAGCATTTATAATTAAGTAAATACGTCTCTGTCAATACATCAGTACGGTTTTATAAAAGGTAGATCTACTACAACGAATTTATGCTTTGTCACTCATTTTATTGTCTCCTGTTTAAATAAACGTTCACAATGTGATGTTCTCTATTTAGATCTGAGCAAAGCATTTGACACCATACAACACGACATTTTAATAAAAAAAACTTCATTCATTTAACTTTTCTGTATCTGCAACTACTCTTATATCCTCTTATCTAAATAATCGGTTTTAATTTGTTCAACATAAAGGATTTCTGTCAGAGATGTTCCCTCAGAGTAGTGGCGTACTTCAAGGATCCGTACTTGGGCCGTTCTTGTTTACTCTGTTTATTGATGACATCACGTCAGTTAATCATAAATTACTTTTCGCCGATGATATAAACATTTTCAGTGAGATACCTTGCATAAATTGCGCTAGTAGCTTACAGAGTGATCTCGATAACATCTTTGAGTGGTGTGAACAACATAAACTGACTATTAATACAAAAAAGTGTGAAATAGTATCGTTTATTAATAAGACAACACCTCAAGAGTACAATTATAAATTAAATAACGATTTGATTAGTCCTTTAAGGACCTCAAGGTCATCTTCGACAGTAACTTAAGTTTTAATTTGCACATACATTCTATAATTAACAAAAGTTTGAAACTTATTGGCCTTATTCTTCGCAATACCAAAAATTTTTCTAATATTGATTGTTTACTTGCATTATATTATAATAATATCCGCCCTAATCTTGAATATGCTAGCCTGATCTGGCCTTCATTCTATATGCACCAAATCAGTAGTACCGAAAAAATACAAAGAAAATTCTTAAAATACGTGTACTTTATGAAACATAAACAATTTCCAACTCGTAACTATTCATATTTAGTGATGTACCTTCATTGAATTCACGCAGAATAAAAAACATACTTCTACATCTTTTTAAACTACTAACAAATTTATTAGATGATTCAAGTAACTTAAACTTAAATTTTCTCATATCATAAGTGAGAGGAAAGCAGGAACTAGGGAGATCATTCCAGAGTTTAGAAGCCGTGTAGAAAAATATGGAATGCGCCCTTTGGTACGACAAGTGGAGATTTGTAATGCATACTGATGATGTGAATGAGCGAACCGAGTGTTTCTCGCGAAGATAGCCCGAGATGGTATCAAAGAATATAATTCAGCAGCACAATAGCCGTTGTAATAACGATAATAGAAAGAAAGAACTGAAACCATCCTTCTATGCTGAAGAGACTGTATGTGAGAAGTTAAGGACGGGTCATTTATAAGCCTAATAGCTCTCTTTTGAATACGATCAACGATATCGAGAGCGTATTGGGGTGCACTAACCCAGAGGTGAGAATTATATTCCAGATGAGACCGAATTTGGGCCTTATACAGCAGAAGGAGTTGTCGAGAGGTAAAGTACTGCTTAGATCTGTACAAAAATCCTATTTTATGAGCAGCTGTTTTGGTAGCTGACAGAAGATGGTCAACCCATGAGAGATTTGAAGATACAGTCATACCCAACAGAGTAATAGAGTCTGAAAACTTAAAAACTGAGCCATTCATACTTACAACAGGAAATGATCGATCTTTTTTGGCGGACACAAGGCAACAATGTGTTTTGTTAGCATTAAATTTAACTGGATTATTGCTTCCCCATTTGACAATACGTTGAATGTCTTTGTTGATTGAATTTGCCATTTCAGCTTTAATTTCTTGATTTGACATAGAAGGTGGATTATCACTATGAGTAGACTGAGATGAACTACAGTGAAGAGTGCTATCGTCAGCAAAGCAATGGATGGGGTTAGTTGTTGAAGAAATAAGGTCATTTAAGTACAGCAGAAAAAGTGTAGGCGCTATAACGGATCCCTGTGGTACGCCCGCGTTAATGCTAACTTCTTTTGAAAAAAAGCCATCAACTACGACACGTATTCGTCTTTTATCAAGGAAACTAGAAACCGAGTTGATGAGCGTATCATTTAACACAAACGAGGTGAGTTTGGCAAGTAAACATTTATGCCAAACTTGTTCAAATGCCTTTGAGATATCTAAAGCGACTACAACTGTTTCACTGGACTGCTCTACTGTATTGTTCCAAACTTGGGTCACATATGAAAGAAGATCACCTGTTGAACGACTTTGCCTAAACCCATATTGGTGCTCACTAAGGAGTTTGTTAGTTTCAAGGAACGTGAGCAGTTGATGATTGATGGCTTTTTCCATGATTTTAGACAAAATGGAAGTGATGGCAATTGGTCGGTAGTTTGAGGGATCGGTTTTATCGCCTTTTTTGGGAATAGGTTGAACATTTGCTAACTTCCATGATGAAGTGAATTCCCCAGAAGACATAGAGATCGTATAGAGCTTAGATAGGACTGGTACTAGTTCGGGGAACATTTCTTTAAGACAATAGCTGGGATACCGTCTGGGCCAGTCGCCTTATTGAGATCAAGCCTACTGATGATCAATTCCAAGAGCTTGTACCGAAAATGAATTGGTAGTAATTACGTTCAATGTACCTTTACGGCAGCTAAGAGACTCAAATTGATGAAGTGAATTCCCCAGAAGACATAGAGATCGTATAGAGCTTAGATAGGACTGGTACTAGTTCGGGGAACATTTCTTTAAGACAATAGCTGGATACCGTCTGGGCCAGTCGCCTTATTGAGATCAATACTGATGATCAATTCCAAGAGCCTGTACCGAAAATGAATTGGTAGTAATTACGTTCAATGTACCTTTACGGCAGCTAAGAGACTCAAATTTATTTCACATTTCAGTTGTAAAGGTAAATAATTTTAGAAACAATCCTATTTATAAGACGTGTTTTTTCTACAATAAACTCTGCTCGAATGCTGACCTATTTTGCACCACACTTAATGAATTCAAAAGTATGTTAAAAACATTGAAGACGGAATAGCTTATAATGTAATTATTTATGTATTATTATTATTATTATTATTTAACTTAACGATCAAATTATCTTTTTGTGAAACCATTTTAATGTTTGTTATATACATTACTACCAAATTGTTTACACACAAATTGTACAAATTGTTCTTAACTTTTTCATTACTCTGTAATTGGATGAAAATCTGTTGAGTAATAAATGATGATGATATTCATCTTTCAAAAATTCAGGACCACAAATTCGTTTAACTCGATCCACTAAAGATATAAGTACACATTTTGACGCGGATGGTGTTTTAATAATGTCTAGAAACGGTAAACTTCTGAAAGGAACAACACTTATAAAAATTAAAAATTATTAGTTTTAGATATTAATAAGTTTAGAAACGGTAAAGGTCCATTAGTTTCGTTCTCTATGGAGATATGCAGAAAAATCACTACGTGAATTTTTAGTTTTTATAAATGAACGCTATGAGAATTGGTACATGGAACGTACGAAGCATGTACGAGTCTGGTAAAATACACAAAGTAGTACAAGAAATGGGTAGAAGGAACATAAACATTTTAGGTATTGGCGATACAGATGGCTAAATAGTGGTCAACAACATACAAAGAATGGTACCATATACTTTTCAGGAAACGACGACCTTAAACACTTATACGGTGTAGCAGTAATTGTCTCAAAAGAAGTAGGTAAGTAAGTCAGTAATAAATTTCACTTCGATATCGGATCGAGTCGTGCTACTACAATTACACACTAAGCACTGCAAGCTTAACATATTCCTCCTACTGAAGACAAATCAGAAAAATTCTATGAACAGATTAACATCATCCTGTAATCAGTTAAAGCGCGCTACATTACTGTAGTGTTAGGTGATTTCAATGCCAAAATTTGGAGAGGCGAATGTGACAAATACCTTGGAAAATATGGACTCGTAACAAGGAATGACAGGGGCGACCGTTTGTTACAGTTCTGCCAAGAAAATAATTTCATAATAATGAATAAGTTCTACCAACTTCCAAAACGTCGACTTTACACCTGGAAGAAACCAGATTAACTATATTCTTATCAACGAAACATATAAGAATGATATAAAAAGTGCAATAACCTATAGACTACAGGCCCATGGCAAAAATTACCTGGTGAAATGACCCACCGTGAATTACTTTTAGAAGGCTGCTACTATATCAGAAAATAACTCTCAGCCCTTTGCCGTCACTTTTCAGCGGTACATGGGAAAATTTAATTTTCCAGGGCAAAATGAGGAATTACTACTAATTATTTTTGTACGGCTTTCGTCTAGTTGATAGAACATTTAAAAAAAATGAGAAAAACCTAATGCCGTACAAAAGTAGTGGTACCGGAAGCCAGTACAAACTTTTAATTCGCCAATAACTGTAGAAGCAATATAGGTAATTTATTACTGTACGGCATTTGTGTAATTCCTTTTGTATACTTATACAGATACATTACCTTTTTACGCCGTACATATTTCCAGTACATGGGTCGCAACCTTTACATAGACCCATATGATATAAGATCATTGCAAAATGTACGGCATCTTGTTCAAAATATTATTTAACTCATACAATAATGTTTAATAATTACGCCGTCCAAAAATTATGGCTAATATTTGTATAAATAAATAATTATCTAAATTTTAGGATCTACCGAGTTATTGTTACTGTAAGATCATAAATTCATGTACGGTAACTTATTGTTTGATCTAATGTTACTAAATATTATCGTTGTACCTTATAGCAGTTTATTATAAATGGTACAAAATAAAAATATTAGTAAAAACAGAAATATGAAAATATTTTCAAATATAATTATTATTTTTACATGCATTAAATATAAATAAATAAAAAAAAAAAAAAAAAAAAAAAACGCATTTTAATTCAGCTGACAAAAACGTCGATAACTTTTGAGGTGTCCCTTACGGTCATTAATTACTGTACGGCATTCCAAAAATGTTGATTATAATATTTAATAATAACAATGCCGTTCATTTCAAATGAAATATTACGTATAATATACCCAACAAGTGAAAGCTATTATTTTCAGAATTCAAGCTTTTGCAAGATTTTTCGATAAAATACATTAATTTAAATTATTATTACAATTTTCTTATATGATGAAATATTCGTACAATATACAAATTGGTTTTCCAACAAAGTCTAAAATGTTTTTTTTTTATTTTCAGTCGATTTTTGTATGAAGTCTGTATTATTAAATTTATGTTTTTTTGTAGAAAATTTACAAACACACTTTTTAGAAATGTTTTTTTAATTGCCAGAAAAAGAGAGTAATTTACATCATGTTCTTTTTTATAATCTAAACAGTATTACCAATAAACTAAAAAGAAAAATAAAAACTAATTTCCCGCAAAACTTTCCCTTTTTTTATTACAGGCAAACAGAATTGAACAATGAACAAACTCTAGTTAAATGAAAAATACTTAAACATTATATTTTCTACATATTTTGTAAAAGTCCCAACTTATTGTTCAATCTCACTAGTCTTGGTCTTGGAAGTGGCTTGGTCATGATGTCAGCTATCTGGTCTTCAGTAGGAATATACTTGACTTGAAGAGCTCCTTCTAACACCTTTTCTCTTATAAAAAAAATACTTTATCTTGATGTGTTTTGTCCGATGATGATTCTCCCGGTTATGACAAAGACGAATCGTTGCCTGGTTGTCTATTTGAAGAGTAGGAAGTTGCTTTGGACAGCTCATCTCTTCAACACAGTCTAGACAGTCATATAATTTCTTTGACCGCCGCGTTTGCCGTTATTAGTTCCGCCTCAGTTGTTAACGTAGCAGTCAATTGTTATCTTTGCCTGAGCCATGAAACGACTCCTCCAGCATATGTCACTACAACTCCTGAAGTAGAGCGATCAGTTTGCATCACTGTAGCTGTCTAACTTGCCACTGCCGTCTGCAATGAACCGTATTCCTAAGCTACAAATACCTACATTACCTATATTTCATCTACAACTATCGGTGAATTAAAAATTTGTACTGACTTCCGGTACCACTACTTTTGTACGGTACTAGGTATTAATGATCTATCAACTAAAAGAAGGCCATACAAAAATAATTAGTAGTAATTCCTCATTTCCACCTGGAAAATTAAATTTTCCCATGTACTCACCTGTACCGCTCAAAAATGACGGCATAGGGCTGACAGTTATTTTCTGAAATAGTAGCACACTTCTAAACGTAATTCACGGTGGTTCATTTCACAGGGTAATTTTGCCATGGGCCTGTAGTCTACTACAAATAAAACAGGAAGTACAAAACAAAAAAATTCTAACCTAAGAAATATATTACTAAATAGACAGAGGACACAAATCAAATATAGAAAAAGTTTAAAAACGCGCTAATGAAACCTAGCAAGGAAATACTCAGCAAAAGAAAACAAGCCATAAAATACGAATGGATGGCAACAGAAATACGTCAACTCATGGATATAAGATGAAGTCATAAAATTATAACACGGAATATAAGAAAATCCAAAAACAATACGTACGAAGATACGAGAAGCAAAAGAAAAATGTTATAAAAGTAAATGCGAGGAAATAGAACAACTGCAATTAAAGCAAGATACCTTCAAAATACACAAGAAAATAAAAGAGCTCGCACGAATATAGAAACGTAGGAAAGCAAGTGTGTTAATGAACAAGAATGGAAGAATAGTTACAAATTCAATACAAATAATAAGAAAAATTAAACTAGTGGAAAGATTTGAATTATTTGCAGACCACAGGCAGAAATATAATAGAAAATTAACACGACCACAGTGGACTAGAAATAAGCAAAGTAGAAATAAAGTACGCCATCAATAAAGTAAAATCCGGAAAAACGCCAGACCCAGACGAATTGGCATCAGAAATAATTAAATTGATCGGGGAAACATACTTGATCATTCAAGAATTATTCAACACCATATATTCAAAATGAGTAATACCGAATGACTGGCTGGTATCAACTTTCATAACCCTCTACAAAAAAAAAACCGAATGCAATGTGTACAGATCATCGTACAATCAGTCTTATGAGTCATACCTTGAAGATATATATATATATATATATATATATATATATATATATATATATATATAAAATATATAAAAAGTTGGAACAAGATATTAGTGAAACACAGTTCGGTTTCAGAGACGGACTTGGAACGATAGAAGTCTTGTTTGCACCAAACACTCTAATCCGACGTTGTCTAGATATGAATTAAGATTTATACATATGCTTTATTGACTTGAATAAAGAATTTCACAAAGTACGCCACGAACAACTGATTAAATTACTGCAAGAGAAGAATCTAGACATGCAAGACATCAGAACCATTAGCAACTTATAGTACAATCAAAATACACTCACGTACCACACAAAATTAAAAAACACCGAACGCGTTTCGATAGCTACGCTATCATCATCAACGGTCGACTAGAGCGGACTAAAGAAAATTTCTAACATATATACCATCAGCGGTAAGTTGTTCTAATCTGGTGAAAGTTTATTTAAGATTGATAATTATGAAAGTTTAATAGTTCAAGTTAAAGTCTTGATCATCATTATTTATTAGAATGTTTTTTTGAAAATTAAACTTTCATAACATATTCGTAGCTTATTAAATTTGATTAATGTACCATCTACTGATTTTTATCAAACATTTAAAGACTTGTCACTTTGATTTTAGAGCTAAATGTTTTAAGCGAATTTTGAAGGTCTTTATACATTAATTTATTCAATTTTCAATTAATTTAAAATTGAATTCATACTTTATTTTTGATTTAAAAGTTTAAAACTATTATTGAGTTTACTGTTTAAATTAATTAGAACAAATAGGTGATTTGTATAAGACAGGATTTTGGTAACTACAACGTTTCATTTTCTTAGTTCTAATTACGTTTTAATATCATTTGTTTCAATATTCTAAATTTCAATCTGAACCAGTTTGTTTAGAGAATTAAATAAACCTATTTGATTATTGGAAGTAAACATAAAATGTCGATGAGATTCTAAATTCATTTTGTAAGCAACAATTTTCATAAATTACATCAATTTAGCAGAACATGGTAGAAATGGATTTATTAGTTATCTAGATTTTTAAACAACTTTTCATGGAAGTACAAATTTTAATTCAGATTTGTATAAACCATTTCAAATTAATCAATTTTCCTAGAACTTGGATTACGAAAAGTGGAAATTATTGTTATAGCCAATCTTATGCAAAATTTGTAGCAGACTTAAACATTTGTACTAAACTTTGATTAATTGGATGATTTTTCATCTTAATCAAATTTACTAAATTGAGACTTTAAAGTAATTTCAACAATGTTACATGATGAGAATATATTAATAACAAGAAATGGTAGTAAACTAGAAATAGATATTTATCGTAAGGAAACTAGCACCAAAAGATTCATAACCAATGACTCAAATCACTGTGGACAGCATAAACTTGCGGCTTTTAACTTTTTGGTTCATAGATTGCTTAATTTTCCTCTTTAAGTTCAAAATTATAATAAAGAGTTGCGCACTATTAAAGGAATTGCTGCATACAGTGGGTTTTCAGATGAAGTGGTTATGAATATAGTTAGAAAACAAACACATGGAATGAGGGTTAAGAACGTAACTACATTAGGTAACGCTAGAGAACAAATAGAAACATAGTATGTAAAGTTACCAAACTATCCTGCTTATACAAAAGGTCTACCTAAAATATTTTCCAAAATTAATTTGAAAACAGTCACTACCTCAGATAATAGTTTGCAAACTCTTTAGGCAATCAAAAGATAAAGTGGATAAGCAGGATAGTCGAGAATTTATAAGATTAATTGTAAAATTGTAAACAAATATAGTCAAACTAAACGACCTACAAATTCGCTTTAAGAACATTTAGCTCTATAAAATACAAACGTTGGGACAATTTGCTAGCCTACATATGTTTGATAAAAATCATGTAGTAGGTGAGGTATCATTAATCAAACATGTTAGTAATAAGCACGAACTTGATTGTTATGAAAGTTTAGAGATCTTCAAAAACAAACAAATTCTAATGAATAATGATGATCAAGGACCTTTAGGCTACTCTGAACTTATTAAACTTTCATAACTTTCACTTTCACCAGATTAGCAACGAAGCGTTACTCGCTGATGGTATATATGTTAGAAATTTTCTTTAGTCCGCCCTAGTCGACCGCTGATGATGATAGCGTAGCTATCGAAACGCGTTTTGTGTGGTACGTGGGTGTATTTTGATTGTTACAGATCCTGCCACAGTTCCAGTGTTCCTGATTTTTCAACTTATACTACGATCAAAAAGCAGTTATAAAAATAGATAGAAATAGCACTGAACAAATAGAAATAAAGAATTAATATTAGTATAATGTTTTGACAGCCATTTCATATCGTGTTTATTCAATAATTAATAGAAATTTCATTATATTTACTGCACTACCATAATTACGCCTTGTTAGATGAATATATTTGAATCTTTTCTTTGCATACGTCCTTTTAAATTAAAGTTATTCCATACTTCCAAAAAATACTTCTATGGAACTTTTACAGCATTAAGGTTCTACGTCATTAACCATATTAGACTAGGAATTTCCATTTTGAATTTGATGAGGATGAATTTTGTTTAGGTGGCCCAAAAATTAATTTTAATAAACCATGTGGTCAGATAACGAATGTATGTATCATCGGCGTAGCGATACCAACATTTTGGTTTTAATTGCCTTATTTTCAAAATCCTCCATATAAGCTTTAGCAAATGCTGGTGAACGAGGTTATTCCATTGGGGCGCCATTAATCGGTTACAAAGCTGTCCATTATATATGACATAAGTAGATTTCATGTGCAGTGAGTTATCAGTTTAATTATTATAATAATACTATTAACCAAACTTGTTTATATTTTTACAATGAACCGTATTCTGTTATTGATAAATATGTTCCAAGAACTATTACTAGTAAACGTCGGTATCCACATTGGTATTCCAAAGAAGTAATAGGTAAAATCAATCTCAAATATATCTACCTTAAACAATACAAGAAATATAATCTACTGATGCATAATGCCAAATTTATTAGCGCGAGACGTGATGTTAGTTAGCTACTTTCCAGAGACTTTCATAATTACATTAACATAGTGCAACATAATATAAAAGTAAATGCAAAGGAGCTATGGAATTACGTGAATCAAAAAACGCTTACAAAATTTTAAAGTGTTGCACAATGGATTTGCTCTTTGTAAACCTGAAGAAATTGTAAATGCGTTTGCTACTCACTTTAAAAGCATGTTCTTATCAGAACGGTGCAAGTGTAAGTGAAAGTGACCCCTGTGATAACATCAATTTATTACATACATTTAAAATTAGTGCTTTGGATGTACGGTCAGCTGCTCAAAAATGAAAGCAAACTTTACCATGGACTGTGATAACATACTTGAATTTTTTGTGAACGATTGTATATCATGGTTTGAAATTCCATTAGTCAGACATTATAATTTAGCTATTAAGAACTATGGGTTTCCTGCAGTGTGGAAAAACCTTTAAAATATGCCCGGTATTTAAATCTGGTGTCATTAGTGACATATGTAACTATCGTCCAATTCCAATAATTCCTAAATTTGCTAAATTGTTTGAACATGTCCTAGCATATATACATCATCAGGTAAAATCTCAATTCACTGTGAATGAAACAGCACGGGTTTATTAAAGGTCGTTCAACATCAACAAATCTCTGTAACTTCACTGATTTTGTATCTAACCATTTAGGTAAGAGGTATCAGATAGGTGTTTGCTGTACAGACTTTAGTAAAGCGTTCGATCAGGTACATCATGATATTATTGTCAAAAAACTTAATAATTTTGGTTTTAATAGAAATATTATTAAACTGATTATTTCATTGTTAATAAATAAGACAGTATGGTGAATTTAATGGTGTTCGGTCGCAATTCTATAATGCCACAAGTGGTGTAACGTAAGGGTCTAATCTTGGACCCTTGATGTTCTTAATATTTATTAATGATGTAATGAATGTAATAAACATAAACTTATATTTGTACGCAGACGATCTTAAGTTATTATATATTATGAAGGATGAATACGATTGTGTAACTCTTCAGAATAATGTTAATGAACTATCACGCTGCTGCATGTTAAATAAATTAAAGTTAAATGTAACTAAATGTCAAATCATGTCGTTTACAAGAGGTAAGAAGCAAATTGTTTACAATTATGAAATTAACAACACAACACTTGTTAGATCTAATTATATTAAAAACTTAGGCGTTATCTTTGATTCACGACTAACAATTTGCTAACCATAGATATTATGTAATAATTAGAGAGCGGATTTTATGCACTATAAAATGCCGAAATATGTGCATATATATGCACTTAAAACCTTAAAATATGCATCAAAAATGCATTATTAATTCAAATATGCATAAATATTGAATCTTCTATTTACTGTGTTAATTCAAATTATAACATCAATATATAAAAAAGTATATATGCTTGTAATTTTTAATAAGAAAAAGATAAATTGCATACAAACTTATTATTTCAACATTCAAAATTATGTGTTATTTAAAACTACATATTTATTATACACTATACATTTATAAAACTCATGTCATTACTACTTACAAAGCAATTATTATTTTAACATTATTTTAAATTATGTGTTATTTAAAATTATATTTATTATACGCTATAGATTTATAAATTACTATTTGCAAAACAATTTATAACTAAATATTTTCCAAGTTTTCGGCAGAAAATTTGTCTGTCATAGTATGTTTTGTACAAAGAAAACTTCTTTCTACATCCACAGAAGTTAGGTTATATTTTAATGCGCTAATATGAAATCTAAATTTATAACAAGATCATCAATTTTCCTCAAGTTTCAGACCGAGGCATCGTCTATAAGGTCATTAGCCTGTTGGTCTGCTGTATGTAATTTCTCATTTATTTATTTATTTTTATAGATTAACTGTTTGATTCCACTAATTCAAGTAGGTAAGTATGTTTCTTATTTTTTTTATTTTCAAGAATTTTTTTTAGATCTGCTATATACGACATCGTTCAATTCTAAAGTTCTGGCATTCTATCAGCACGTGATTTACAGATAATCTTGTTCATGTCTGCATTTTGGCCTTCTGTCCAGTCAAAATAGTATAATTTGTATCATCTTAAGGCATGATTATGATTTCTCCTGTTCAAAGTACATTTGACTTCTTAGGTTTTATTGTTTTCAGGTAGCTTTCATTGTGCCATATGTTACTCCATATATCTGATATCGTATTGATTATTTTATTTTACGTTTCTAGAGTTAATTTCATTGTGGTGATTTTGATTGTTTCCGATATATACGCTGTGCTGTTTATTGTATTCGGTATCCATACAAGTTTAATTAGTACACATTATTTGCTAAGGAGGTTACGTCGTCAAGTATTTTGTTTGTAACTATAAGTAGTATAGCTAATCCTGTCACTTTTGTCACTAGATTTGTCACCAGATCTAGGAAAAGTCACCAGAAAAGTTACTAGATTTCAAGGTTGGTAACATTGCCTATTTCAAGGTAGACCACAGGTGTGTAACTCTCTTCAAGGTTACTCTAGTCAGGTCATTATAGTCCTGAAGGTCATTGCTCCTCAAGCAAGTCTATGCATGTTTCTACGCCCTATTCTGAGAAACAAAGGGGGCCCATTGTTTAAAGTCTATGCTTTCACATGAGAGAACAAAGACGATCTATTGTTTTGGCTGAGTCATTCTGAAATTCTAGGAAATCAATAACAAAGACGATGCATTGTTCAAAGTCTATGCTTTCAAGGTCACATGAAAGAACAAAGACTATCTATTGTTCCGTTATTATAAAAATAGATTGTTATCTCAATTCTAGGAAATCAAGAAACGCTTCAAAGTCTATGCTTATAATTTTCAAGGTAAAAGAACAAAAGCGATTCATTCTTCTGGTCGAGTTATAAAAATAAATTGTTATCTCAATTCTAGGAAATCATGAATAATGTATTGTTCAAAGTCTATGCTTACAATTTTCAAGGCCACATGAAAGAACAAAGACTATCTATTGTTCTAGTTGATTTATAAAAATAGATTGTTATCTCAATTCTAGGAAATCAAGAAACGCTTCAAAGTCTATGCTTACAATTTTCAAGGTAAAAGAACAAAAGCGATTCATTCTTCTGGTCGAGTTATAAAAATAAATTGTTATCTAAATACATCTCTTTCAAGAACAAAGGCAATCCATTGTCAACGATTTAAAGTTTATGCTTAGAAGGTCACACCTCTGATAACAATTCAGTTAAAAATAGATTGTTATCTCAATTCTAGGAAATCAAGAGCCCTGAGGTGCATGTTTCAAAGCCACGCCCCTCAAGTGCTCTAAACAGGTGTTCCTAAACAGGTAGCCGTTTCCTAAAACAGGTAGCCGTTTCCTAAAAACAGGTAGCCGTTTCCTAAAACAGGGTCCGTTTCCAAAACAGATAGCTGTTTCAAACCGTTTCATACGACCACATCTCAATTCTGAGAAATCAAGAACAAAGGGGCCCATTGTTCAAAGTCTATGCTTACAAGGTCACATGAAAGAACACAGACGATCATTGTTATGGATGAGTCATAGCTTCTAAAATTTGGAAATCAAGAACAAAGACGATGCATTGTTCAACGGTTCAAAGTTATGCTTACAATTTTCAAGGCACATGAGAGAACAAAGACGATCTATTGTTATGGATGAGTTATAAAAATAGATTGTTATCTAAATACATCTCTTTCAAGAACAAAGGCAATCCATTGTCAACTTCAAAGTCTATGTTTACAAGGCCACATGAGAGACGATTCATTGTTTTGTAGGTTATCACAATCAGCTGTATCCTCAAAGTCATTGCCCTCGGTCTCAAGCAAGTCTATCCATGTTTCAAAGCCACGCCCCCAAAACAGTGCTTCTAAACAGGTAGCCGTTTCCTAAAAACAGGTAGCCGTTTCCTAAAACAGGTAGCCGTTTCCTAAAACAGGGGTCCGTTTCCAAAACAGGTAGCTGTTTCGCAACCGTTTCCCCATGTTCAGGTCGAAATAGATTCCGCATCTCAATTCCAGGAAATCAAAAGGGGGCCCATTGTTCAAAGTCTATGCTTACAATTTTCAAGGTTAAAAGAACAAAGACGATTCATTGTCTGGTTGAGTTATAAAAATAAATTGTTATCTCAATTCTGAGAAATCAATAACAAAGGCGATGCATTGTTCAAAGTCTATGCTTACAATTTTCAAGGCCACATGAAAAAACAAAGACTATCTATTGTTCTAGTTGATTTATAAAAATAGAGTCTAAATACATCTCTTTCGAGAATAAAGACATCCATTATCAAGATTTAAAGTTTATGCTTAGAAGGTCACACCTCTGATAACAAAGACGATCCATTGTTCAGTTAGAAATAGATTGTTATCTCAATTCTAGGAAATCAATAACAAAGACGATGCATTGTCAACGCTTCAAAGTCTATGTTTACAAGGCCACATGAGAGAACAAAGACGATTCATTGTTTTGGTTGAGTCATAGCTTCTGAAATTCTAGGAAATCAAGAATAAAGGGGGCCCATTGTTCAAAGTCTATGCTTACAATTTGCAAGGTAAAAGATCAAAGACGATTCATTGTTTTGGCTCTGTCGTAGCTTCTAAAATTCCGAGAACAAAGACGATGCATTGTTCAGACTGATTAGGTCACCTAACAAGTAAAATATTTTTTTTATAAGACTACCACAATATACAGATAAAAAATCGATTTAAGTATTATGGGATATAGTCACTTTTGTAATACCTCTGCTGGAGCATATCTATTTACTATTTGTTTTTCACATTCAATTTCCTTCAACTGATTCTCGTTTAATGCGGACCACATCATCTTTCCTAATAGGTTCATTATATTGTATACTAGCCATACATTCAGCACAGGTAACCGTTTCCCCCCAAGGTTACACGAGAGAACATAAGCGTTCTGATTCCTAAAAATAGATTGTTATCCAGCTACCACCCCACCTGAATTCTAGGAAATCAAGAACAAAGGGGGTCCATTCTTCAAAGTCTATGCAAGTGATTGATTGTTCTGGTTGAGTTATAAAAATAGATTGTTATCTAAATACCCTTCGATTCTAAGAAATCAAGAACAAAGGCGATCCATTATTTTAGCCAACGCTTCAAAGTCTATGTTTATAATTTTCAAGGTCACATGAGCGAACAAAGACGATCCATTATTCCGTTATTCTAAAAAATAGATTGTTATCTAAATACATCTCAATTCTGGGAAATCAAGAAACGCTTCAGGGTCTATGCTTATAAGGCCACACCTCTGATAACAAAGGCGATTCATTGTTTTGGCTGAGTCGTAGCTTCTGAAATTCTGAGAACACAGACGATTCATTGCTCAGACTGATTAGGTCATCTAACAAGTAAAATATTTTTTATAAAACCACAATATTCATCTATATATACAGATAAAAGATTGATTAACACAGGAATCCGTTTCCCCACCATTGCAAGGTCATATCTCTTATAAAAGAACAAAAGCGATTCATTGTTCTGTCATGATTCCTAAAAATAGCTACCACCCCCACCTCAATTCTAGGAAATCAAGAACAAAGGGTGGTCCATTGTTCAAGACGACGCTTCAAAGTCTATGACTACAATTTTCAAAGTCACAGACAGAAAAGCGATTCATTGTTCTGTCGAGTTACAAAATAGATTGTTATCTAACTACACTTCTATTCTAAGAAATCAACTTTCAAGAACAAAGGTGATCCATTATTCTAGCCAACGCTTCAAAGTCTATCCTTGCAAATTTTAAGGTCACGCCTCTGAGAAAAGAACAAAGGCGATCCATTGTTCCGTCATAATTTTTAAAGATAGATTATTATCCAGCTACCCACCTCAATTCTAGAAATCAAGAACAAAGGAGATCCATTGTTCAAGCCGATGCTTCAAGGATATATAAGTCACAGTGAGATCAGTCGGTTAGTAAGTTGTTAAACATGGAATTAGAGGTTAAACCAAAGCACCTATTGCAAATTCTATAAAAATGCATGTGACCTAGAGATATCGAAAAAATATAAAGTTATTAATGTCACAGTAATCTATTCGAAGTATGGTGAACGTATAGTGTTAGAAACAGAGGAGTTTAAATGTGTTTTACCTCAGCGCTTTTACAGTATTTCAAAGAAGAAAAATCGAATTGAGGAATTTAAAACGATGCTAAACACAAAGGATGTATTCATGAGTAGTCTGGGTGCAGTCGGAAAAACGATAAACATACATTTAGTGCATCCAACCATATGTAAACATGCTCATTTCGAAATTAGTGTTTAGTTGTAGTGAAGTCATGCAAGCAGCAATTAAATCACCCCTGGAACAATGTTTACTGCCGGATACTTAATACCGCTGTAATAACAATATGATGATTAAAAAATAAATACTGTTGTTAATATGGTGTTCTTTTTAAGACATGTAGATATCACCAGCCACCATTTGTCAAGGTCACGTCATATTACAATTCAGAGTAATAATTTTCATGGTCCCAATCCTGTTCGATCCATATTTTAACCCCGAATGCAACTGGTGCATCTATATAGGGATGAATAATTTTACGGTAAACCTAAAGTGCCGTGAAGAGCAATTAGATATTAGTTAAAGTTATAGATGTATGACACTTGCATAAAAGGGAAATGCCTCGAATTGTGCGGTTTAACTACACATGCGCTCTGTTCATTTAAAATTCTGAAACTGTGCATATGTTTTCGAGTACTCATAAGTAGTTACGGGGTCACGCTACAGAGACGATGATTGTAATAGTTGATGACAGGGATTCAAAAGCAAAACATGTATTTACACCCAAAGAGCTAGCAATATACAATGGAAATCAAGCTGCCCATTTTGTGTTCAAACCACCATTTCCTTGGCACCTCTTAGATGTAGAATTTCAACGACAACCATCTGGTTAATCAATAATCATCACTGCATCAAATGGGGATCTGGATATACCTCTACAATCTCTTTCCACATATACTTCGTGAACTAATATCGGTAACAGATGATGTGTACGTTAAAGGGCGAAAAAGCCGATTACATTCGAAAACTGTTGAGACAGTCAGTTATAGAAATTGAAGAGCAACCATCTTTACCCAAAATGAAAACAACTTGTTTCTTTCATACACAAACCACCTGTAATTGTGCTTTAACGAATGTACACTTTTATATAATAACTATGTAAGACAATATCAGTAAAAGGTTCATAAAATGTGTGTCTTACAAGTAAAGGGGAAAAGTTTGTAATATTTACAATAAAATGCTATTATTTTAAGTGTATTATTTTATGTAAAAGCCCTCTGATGCAAACTATTTCTCAGGTTATAACCCAGCCTATCCATCTAGGTCAACAAGTCAACTTTTAACATTCCTTGAGGTAAAATTCTGAAAAGCAAATAAGAGTTCCTATTACTGAATTCTAACAATAGAATCAGTTCGTGGAAACAAGAGGTTGTTGTCTATGCTGAATGTTTATCAAGGTTCCTGTATTGGCTAAACGTTATGCTTACAGTATCTGGTGTGGAAATTCTCAAGGTCTCCAAGAAATTTTCAAGACCATATGTCCTACAGGCCGATCTTACCCGACATCATCCGATCGAAATGTAGCGAAACCTGCAGGACCAATTCTAAACGGGTCATGGAAACAAGAAGGGGTCTATGCTACAAGGTTATTGACTAAATTATAATAAAAAGCGTGGGCTCATATTATGGTCCGCCAGGATGTTCCCCAAATACAGATAACCGTTTCCCAAAACAGGGAGCCGCACTCAACACAGGCTAAACTGAACTAGGTCAAAACTTAAACATCTGGTCATGAGGGGTTAGAAGGTCCAAGTACAATCTGAAATAGTTTTTATATTATAGAAAAGCTAATCACTTTTAGGGGTAAAGGGTAGCTTTCCAATCGGCTTATCATCTAGGGTGCAATGCTGACCCCGAGAAAAATGATGAATTCTGGCCGCTTTTGAGAAGAAGAATGACTATTTTGAAAAAGCTAGAATAGAAAGTAGTGTTGGCAACCATGATTGTTAGGGTTTAAAAGTCCCCATTGTATGTGTGCACAGTAGACTCTTGATTAGCAGCAATGACGAAAGTAGTAGTACGTAAGGTAGAAAGTACAGAAAAAGCAGTAAGTGTGGAGGAGCGAAAGAAGAGGTTGGAGACATTAATAAAACAAGTAAAAGAAATAAAACTCGATTTGGAGTGTTATATAGTGAAAACAAAAATGATGAAGCTGCGTATTAGCAATATGTAAAATAGTGTAGTAAAACATGAAATTTTGGGAAGGATGAGTTTAAATACCTATTTTAAAGAAGAAGAAAAGACGCTGCTATGTGTTGTTATAAGTATCTCACAATTGTATTAGGTTTAAGTAACTGTATCATTAAAAAATAAAGACTTTAAAAGTTAAAGAGACGGTTTTCGGTATTCTCTTCTCCCATAATGGTTCCTTATTGGCTCTGCATATCTAGGCGCGGTTCGATATCCACCTTTACCGAAATCTCCCATAAGGAAATGGAACCCCTGCCGTACGTTGGGCTTTAAATTGGCCTATATACAACGTATAAAAGAAGATTTATTGGAAAAGATCAATGGCAGTAAAATGATCCCTAAATAAAAGCAATTTACTGGTTTTAATGCAGATCGTTATTGTTTTAATCATTAAATGGCGTTTATGCATATGTGAACTAAAATTTATTATTATATAATGAAAAATACAATGACTTTCCATTGTATAAGGGAG
Source organism: Vesta saturnalis (assembly GCA_036346205.1). Lineage (NCBI taxonomy): Eukaryota > Metazoa > Arthropoda > Insecta > Coleoptera > Lampyridae > Vesta > Vesta saturnalis. The sequence continues at coordinate 1,695,264 of JARFJB010002077.1, read as the reverse complement.
ATTTAAATTGATTTTTTTTTGCAAGAACCTAAAAACTTAAATTTCAGCCCTATTCCTAAATTGACTACCCTTGGACTTAAAAGAGTAAACAGTGACAGCTTGCAGTATAGAAATGGAGTTAATTTGATGTAATTTTTATATAAAAGGTTAAGAAAATCGATTTATAGTTTTAATGTTGCAGGATAAGGAGACCTGACTGTTTTTATATGAATAGTTTTTATTGTGTGTTAGGCGTTAGAATGGGTTTTCATTGTGTTAAAGGGGATACAATAGACTTGCATTCATACAGAGCCCCCCATTCGTATTTGGATAACGTGTGCAATGTATAAATTTTAAGATGTTGCTTAAATAACATTTGTAAACATGCTTTTAATTATATGTAAAAATCTACTTTAGTATACTTCATTGAGTTAGATAATTTAAAGCTTACAGAAAGGTTTTATATACATTAAAAGAGTAACCTTTTACTATGCATTCCTTTAATGAACTTTTTTTTTTTAACTTTTATAGATTACCCTCTACCTAAAAGTGTTTCTTGATTGTTTCAGTCGTATGCATTTTAGTTGTTTTCAAGCTTAAGAATATTTTCATTGCTAATATATCATTCAACTAATCATACAGGTAGGACAATTTATGTCTTAGTTACTGTCCTGGTATACTTTTGGTGCCTTACCGATAATGTAATATATATATATATATATATATATATATATATATATATATATATATATATAGAATTTTACTTATTATTGAAATAAAAATATCCTGAAAACTTTTATTTATCTGCTACATTTGTAAAAAGTACTAGGTTGGAAGCAAGTGTCACACAGATCACGCTAAATGTTTGCTGATGTAGTAAGATGATATCAACATAAGGTCAAAGAAACGTAAGGTGGTCAAAGAGCTGTGTTTTAGTAAAGGAATGTGTATAACAATATATGTTTATATTAATAAAAAATGTTTATTCTAGATTATTTATCCTAACTACATATCTCTAGACCATCAATAAAATTTCGCAACCTTTTAAATAGAATAAAATGAGATGTAAGTATATAGATGTTACACTTCTAGGTTTTGTAATGTAGTTAGCAGTTGTTGAGTTGTTTCTTTGCTCAGTCTAATGTCTTCTAATTGCTTGACTCAGCCAAGAATTGGTGACCCTGAAAGGTAGAATCCCCCCACGCCTTGAAAATTTTATTTAGTACTCCTGAGAATTGGTTTATAAGAATTAACACCTTAGCTCAGCCAAGAACCTTGAGTAATATACGTAGGCAATGTGTATGATGGTCTTGGGTAATACAACTTTGACCTTGAAGCGTCGGCAATGGATCCTTTTTGTCCTTGATTTCCTAGAATTGAGCCTGAAATGATTGGGGTATCTAGATAACAATCTATTTTTTAGCAATTATGACTCAGCCAAAACAATGGATCACATTTGTTATTAGAGATGTGACCTTGAAAGCATAGACTTTGAACAATGGATCGCCTTTGTTCTTGATTTCTCAGACCTGAAATGGTGGGGGTAGCTGGATAACAATCTATTTTTTTTATAACTCAACCAAAACAATGAATCGCCTTTGTTCTTTTCTCAGAGGTGTGAACTTAAGGTACATTTTTTAAAATTACATGCAAGCCTATTGTATCCCCTTTAACACAATGAAAACCCATTCTAACGCCTAACACACAATAAAAACTATTCATATAAAAACAGTCAGGTCTCCTTATCCTGCAACATTAAAACTATAAATCGATTTTCTTAACCTTTTATATAAAAATTACATCAAATTAACTCCATTTCTATACTGCAAGCTGTCACTGTTTACTCTTTTAAGTCCAAGGGTAGTCAATTTAGGAATAGGGCTGAAATTTAAGTTTTTAGGTTCTTGCAAAAAAAAATCAATTTAAATCTCCCTTATACAAAGGAAAGTCATTGTATTTTTCATTATGATAAAAGAAATTTTAGTTCACATATGCATAAACGCCATTTAATGATTAAAAACAATAACGATCTGCATTAAAACCAGTAAATTGCTTTTATTTAGGGATCATTTTACTGCCATTGATCTTTTCCAATAAATCTTCTTTTATACGTTGTATATAGGCCAATTTAAAGCCCAACGTACGGCAGGGGTTCCATTTCCTTATGGGAGATTTCGGTAAAGGTGGATATCGAACCGCGCCTAGATATGCAGAGCCAATAAGGAACCATTATGGGAGAAGAGAATACCGAAAACCGTCTCTTTAACTTTTAAAGTCTTTATTTTTAATGATACAGTTACTTAAACCTAATACAATTGTGAGATACTTATAACAACACAAGCAGCGTCTTTCTTCTTCTTTAAAATAGGTATTTAAACTCATCCTTCCCAAAATTTCATGTTTTACTACACTATTTTACATATTGCTAATACGCAGCTTCATCATTTTGTTTTCACTATATAACACTCCAAATCGAGTTTATTTCTTTTACTTGTTTTATTAATGTCTCCAACCTCTTCTTTCGCTCCTCCACACTTACTGCTTTTTCTGTACATTCTACCTTACGTACTACTACTTTCGTCATTGCTGCTAATCAAGAGTCTACTGTGCACACATACAATGGGGACTTTTAAACCCTAACAATCATGGTTGCCAACACTACTTTCTATTCTAGCTTTTTCAAAAATAGTCATTCTTCTTCTCAAAAGCGGCGCAGAATTCATCATTTTCTCGGGGTCAGCATTGCACCCTAGATGATAAGCCGATTGAAAAGCTACCCTTTACCCTGTGATTAGCTTTTCTATAATATAAAACTACTTTCAGATTGTACTTGGACCTTCTAACCCCTCCTGACCAGATGTTTGTTTTGACCTAGTTCATTTAGCCTGTGTTGAGTGGCGGCTCCCTGTTTTGGGAAACGGTTATCTGTATTTGGGGAACATCCTGGCGGACCATAATATGAGCCCACGCTTTTATTATAATTTAGTCAATAACCTGTAGCATAGACCCCTTCTTGTTTCATGACCCGTTTAGAATTGGTCCTGCAGGTTTCGCTACATTTCGATCGGATGATGTCGGGTAAGATCGGCCTGTAGGACATATGGTCTTGAAAATTTCTTGGAGACCTTGAGAATTTCCAACACCAGATACTGTAAGCATAACGTTTAGCCAATACAGGAACCTTGATAAACATTCAGCATAGACAACAACCCTCTTGTTTCCACGAACTGATTCTATTGTTAGAATTCAGTAATAGAACTCTTATTTGCTATTTAGAATTTTACCTAAGGAATGTTAAAAGTTGACTTGTTGACCTAGATGGATAGGCTGGGTTATAACCTGAGAAATAGTTTGCATCAGAGGGCTTTTACATAAAATAATACACTTAAAATAATAGCATTTTATTGTAAATATTACAAACTTTTCCCTTTACTTGTAAACACACATTTTATGAACCTTTTACTGATATTGTCTTACATAGTTATTATAAAAAGTGTACATTCGTTAAAGCACAATTACAGGTGGTTTGTGTATGAAAGAAACAAGTTGTTTTCATTTTGGGTAAAGATGGTTGCTCTTCAATTTCTATAACTGACTGTCTCAACAGTTTTCGAATGTAATCGGCTTTTTCTCGCCCTTTAACGTACACATCATCTGTTACCGATATTAGTTCACGAAGTATATGTGGAAAGAGATGTGTAGAGGTATATCCAGATCCCCATTTGATGCAGTGATGATTATTGATTAACCAGATGGCTTGTCGTTGAAATTCTACATCTAAGAGGTGCCAAGGAAATGGTGGTTTGAACACAAAATGGGCAGCTTGATTTCCATTGTATATTGCTAGCTCTTTGGGTGTAAATACATGTTTTGCCATTTTGAATCCCTGTACATCAACTATTACAATCATCGTCTCTGTAGCGTGACCCCGTAACTACTTATGAGTACTGAAAACATATGCACAGTTTCAGAATTTTAAATGCACAAGAACGCATTGTGTTAAACCGCACAATTCGAGGCATTTCCTTTTATGCAAGTGTCATACATCTATAACTTTAACTAATATCTAATTGCTCTTCACGGCACTTTAGGTTTACCGTAAAATTATTCATCCTATATAGATGCACCAGTTGCATTCGGGGTTAAAATATGGATCGAACAGGATTGGGACCATGAAAATTATTACTCTGAATTGTAATATGACGTGACCTTGACAAATGGTGGCTGGTGATATCTACATGTCTTAAAAAGAACACCATATTAACAACAGTATTTATTTTTTAATCATCATATTGTTATTACAGCGGTATTAAGTATCCGGCAGTAAACATTGTTCCAGGGGTGATTTAATTGCTGCTTGCATGACTTCACTACAACTAAACACTAATTTCGAAATGAGCATGTTTACATATGGTTGGATGCACTAAATGTTATGTTTATCGTTTTTCCGACTGCACCCAGACTACTCATGAATACATCCTTTGTGTTTAGCATCGTTTTAAATTCCTCAATTCGATTTTCTTCTTCTTTGAAATACTCGTAAAAGCGGTGAGGTAAAACACATTTAAACTCCTCTGTTTCTAACACTATACGTTCACCATACTTCGTATTGATTACTGTGACATTAATAACTTTATATTTTTACGATATCTCTAGGTCACATGCATTTTATAGAATTTGCAATAGGTGCTTTGGTTTAACCCTGCTAATTCCATGTTTAACAACTTACTAACCGACTGATCTCACTGTGACTTTTATATCCTTGAAGCATCGGCTTGAACAATGGATCTCCTTTGTTCTTGATTTCCTAGAATTGAGGTGGGGGTAGCTGGATAATAATCTATCTTTAAAATTATGACGGAACAATGGATCGCCTTTGTTCTTTTCTCAGAGGTGACCTTAAAATTTAGGATAGACTTTGAAGCGTTGGCTAGAATAATGGATCACCTTTGTTCTTGAAAGTTGATTTCTTAGAATAGAAGTGGTAGTTAGATAACAATCTATTTTTTTAACTCGACCAGAACAATGAATCGCTTTTGTTCTCCATGTGACTTTGAAAATTGTCATAGACTTTGAAGCGTCGTCTTGAACAATGGACCACCTTTGTTCTTGATTTCAGAATTGAGGTGGTGGTAGCTATTTTAGGAATCATGACAGAACAATGAATCGCTTTTGTTCTTTTATAAGAGATATGACCTTAAATGGTAAACGGATTCCTGTGTTAATCAATCTTTATCTGTATATAGATGAATATTGTGGTTTTATAAAAATATTTTACTTGTTAGATGACCTAATCAGTCTGAACAATGAATCGTCTGTGTTCTCAGAATTTCAGAAGCTGACTCAGCCAAAAAATGAATCGCTTTGTTATCAGAGGTGTGGCCTTATAAGCAAGACTGAAGCGTTTCTTGATTTAGAATTGAGATGTATTTAGATAACAATCTATTTTTAGAATAACGGAATAATGGATCGTCTTTGTTCGCTCATGTGACCTTGAAAATTATAAACATAGACTTTGAAGCGTTGGCTAAAATAATGGATCGCCTTTGTTCTTGATTTCTTAGAATCTAAGGGTATTTAGATAACAATCTATTTTATAACTCAACCAGAACAATCAATCACTTGATAGATTTGAAGAATGGACCCTTTGTTCTTGATTTCCTAGAATTCAGGTGGGTGGTAGCTGGATAACAATCTATTTTTAGGAATCAGAACTATGTTCTCGTGTAACCTTGAAACGGTTACCTGTGCTGAATGTATGGCTAGTATACAATATAATGAACCTATTAGGAAAGATGATGTGGTCCGCATTAAACGAGAATCAGTTGAAGGAAATTGAATGTGAAAAACAAATAGTAAATAGATATGCTCCAGCAGAGGTATTACAAAAGTGACTATATCCCATAATACTTAAATCGATTTTTATCTGTATATTGTGGTAGTCTTATAAAAAATATTTTACTTGTTAGATGACCTAATCAGTCTGAACAATGCATCGTCTTTGTTCTCGGAATTTTAGAAGCTACGACAGAGCCAAAACAATGAATCGTCTTTGATCTTTTACCTTGCAAATTGTAAGCATAGACTTTGAACAATGGGCCCCCTTTATTCTTGATTTCCTAGAATTTCAGAAGCTATGACTCAACCAAAACAATGAATCGTCTTTGTTCTCTCATGTTGCCTTGTAAACATAGACTTTGAAGCGTTGACAATGCATCGTCTTTGTTATTGATTTCCTAGAATTGAGATAACAATCTATTTCTAACTGAACAATGGATCGTCTTTGTTATCAGAGGTGTGACCTTCTAAGCATAAACTTTAAATCATTGATAATGGATCATCTTTATTCTCGAAAGAGATGTATCTAGAATCTATTTTTATAAATCAACGAGAACAATAGATCGTCTTTGTTCTTTCATGTGGCCTTGAAAATTGTAAGCATAGGCTTTGAACAATGCATCGCCTTTGTTATTGTTTTCCTAGAATTGAGGTAACAATCTATTTTTATAACTCAACCTGTACAATGGAATGTCTTTGTTCTTTAACCTTGAAAATTGTAAGCATAGACTTTGAACAATGGGCCCCCTTTTTGATTTCCTGGAATTGAGATGCGGAATCTATTTTCGACCTGAACATGGGAAACGGTTGCGAAACAGCTACCTGTTTTGGGAAACGGACCCCTGTTTTAGAAACAGGCTACCTGTTTTAGGAAACGGCTACCTGTTTTTAGGAAACGGCTACCTGTTTAGGGAACGGCCACCTGTTTAGAGCATTGAGGGCGTGGCTTTGAAACATGCACCTCAGGGCTCTTGATTTCCTAGAATTGAGATCGGAACGGCCACCTGTTTAGACCACCTGAGGGGGCGTGGCTTTGAAACGTGCATAGACTTGCTTGAGACTGAGGGCAATGACTTTGAGATACAGCTGATGTACGATAACCTACAAAACAATAGATCATCTTTGTTCTCTCATGGCCTTGTAAACATAGACTTTGAAGCGTTGACAATGGATTGCCTTTGTTCTTGAAAGAGATGTCTTTAGATAACAATCTATTTCTAACTGAACAATGAATCGTTTTTGTTCATTTACCTTGAAAATTATAAGCATAGACTTTGAACAATACATTATTCATGATTTCTCAGAATTGAGATAACAATTTATTTTTATAACTCGACCAGAAGAATGAATCGCTTTTGTTCTTTTACCTTGAAAATTGTAAGCATAGACTTTGAAGCGTTTCTTGATTTCCTAGAATTGAGATAACAATCTATTTCTAACTAAACAATGAATCGTCTTTGTTATCAGAGGTGTGACCTTATAAGCATAAACTTTAAATCGTTGACAATGGTTCACCTTTATTCTTGAAAGAGATGTATTTAGATAACAATCTATTTTTATAAATCAACTAGAACAATAGATAGTCTTTGTTCTTTCATGTGGCCTTGAAAGCATAGACTTTGAACAATGCATCGTCTTTGTTATTGATTTCCTAGAATTTCAGAATGACTCAGCCAAAACAATAGATCGTCTTTGTTCTCTCATGTGAAAGCATAGACTTTAAACAATGGGCCCCCTTTGTTTCTCAGAATAGGGCGTAGAAACATGCATAGACTTGCTTGAGACCGAGAACAATGACCTTCAGGACTATAATGACCTTGAAGCGGGGACTAGAGACATAACCTTGAAGAGAGTTACACACCTGTGGTCTACCCCTTGAAATAGGCAATGTTACCAACCTTGAAATCTAGTAACTTTTCTGGTGACTTTTTCCTAGATCTGGTGACAAATCTAGTGACAAAAGTGGGACAGGATCGGCCTAGCTATACTACTGTAGCAGGGGTTTTTTTATTTTATTTAATGCGTACATGGAGCTTGTAAGTATGATTGTTTCTTTTGTGTTCCTGCGGATTGCTTTTATGTGTTATACCGCCTTCCAGATTGCTAGCGCATGTGTTTCAGTCATGTTTGAGTTTTTGTCTGTTTTCCACGTGATGAGTATGTCGTTTGCGATTATGGAAGAAAATGTGTTTCGGTGTGCCTTAAAACCACTGGTATAAATTATTGTTGCTTTGTTGTTATCTGACAAGTTATTTATGTAGTTCGTATAAACCTGTAAGGGTGTGTTCTTTAAGTCTATTCTAATAACTGAAAATCAATTGTAATCGTTTCCTTCTACGTATTTGCTGATGCTCCATGTTAGTGGAGTGTCCATTTCTACATCTTTCTTCTTAGCGAACTCTATAACCCTACTTCTTAGTTTCATTGCTGTGGGTTTTCAAAGTTGTTGATTTCAGATTTGTTACCAATTCGTGGTTGAGGTGATGAGGATGCTACTAATTTTGGCACAGTAAATCATGGCGTATTTCATTCTATTTAAATCCAGATTCGCAGAGGATTGAGAGTTCGCTAGTTCGGAACGCACGTGTGGCTAAACAGAGCTACTCATTGGATCTTATCTAATTTTTAAGTTTTCCGGGTCTTGCTGAGGAATACACTATACTCGTAATTGAGCCTAGACAGAATTAGACTCTTGTAAAGTGATATTAGTGATTCCTATTTGCCCCATCGGATGTTTGAGATGCATCTTAACAAGTTAATCGTTTTTGGCATTTGTCTATTAGGTGGTCTATGTGATTGGTCCAGGTCAATTTATGGTCAAACGTCATTCCCAAAATGCGGAGGTTATCCGTAGTTGTTATTTGATTACCTTGTAGTGTAATGTTTGGGTGATCGTGTGAGTTCTCAAACGGCAAAAGTGTATGCATTGTGTTTTCGCTATGGAGAAACTAAACCTGCCTTAAGTTAAATCCTCTAGTCTGTCGATTTCTTGTTGTAATGTGTTTTCTATTACCTCCATAGAATTGTGTCGGTGGCATATAGTTAAGTCATCGACGTATATTACAGATTTAATTTCTGTGTTATTTGATTGAAGGATGTGGTTTATGGCGATGGCAAACAGACTCACGCTTAAGACTGATCCTGTGGTATGCCGTTTTCGATGGACCTAGCTCTGACATGTATGCTCCTACTTTGACCTTAAAAGTTCTCCCACTGAAAAGCTCTGGATACAGATAGGTAGATTACCGCGTAATCCCCATTTCTGAAGTTGTTTAGTATTCGAATCTCCAGCATAGATCGTAAGCTCTTTCAAGGTCAAATGCGACTGCTACCAAGTGCTGTCATCTTTGAATGCTTCAAGGATTTCGTTTTCTAAATGTACTAATGCATCTAGTGTGGATTTCTTTTAAATCCTATCTGTAATTTGGACAGTAGTTCTTCTTTTTCTAATATCCACATAAGGCGGTAATTAATCATCTTTTCATAAACTTTGCTGAGGCAGCATGTTAAAGATATTGGTCTATATTATTAGCGATAGTTTGATCTTTCCGGTTTGGATGGGAATTACGATAGATTCTTTCCACTTTGAAGGAAACACGCCAGACTTATAAATGTTGTTATATAATTGTAATAATTTTTCTTTTCAGGTGCTGGGAGTTGTTTGATCATCTCGTAATTTATTTGATCTGGGCCTGGAGACGTGTCGCTACTACGTTCTAATGCCCGATTTAGCTCAGACATAGAAATTCCATGTTATAGTAGTAAGATGCACCTGTTGTACAGTCTACTTCTTCTTCAGCTTTACGTGTCCGGAAAATTGTCGAGTAATTTCAGAGCTGTTACACTCTGGATGTGGTTGCAAACTCTTCAGCTGTTTGTTGCGGATCGTTGGTAAGTATATCGTTAATCTTTAGTGTGGGTAGTTTATAATTTGCGCTAGACCCTGTTATCGCTTTTATCCGTTTCCATACTTCAGCGTTTCCTGTTTCTGGAGTAATTGTAGCGATATATCTCTTCCAAGATATTTCTTTTGCCTCGTTAATTTTGAGTCGTGTTTTTGCTCTTAACCTTTTAAAGTTAATCAGATTTTCTAGTGTGCCGTTTTTTTTATACTTGTTAAACGCTTTTTTCTTTTGTTCTATTAATTCTTTAATTTCAGCATTCCACCATGGGACCTTCTTTCCAGGAGCGCAACTTTTGCTTTTTGGAATGCTGCTAGATGCTGCTTTGAGGATTTCATCGGTTACTTGGCTTACTGCTTCATCAATTTCATTCGGGATAACACGTAGGTCTACTTTATTTTTGAATACTTCCCAATTGGCTTTTTTGTCAACCACCTATCTGTAACAATAGCGGGCTCTTTTCCAACTCCTATGTTTAGGTATATAGAAATGATCGCTTGTTCCATCACCAGATAGAACTTCCATTCAAATTTTGTTGCTATTAAAGGCGTGGCTAATGTAAGATCAAGTGAAGATAGATTGCCTCCGTCTCTTACACTTAAATGTGCAGGATCCCCATTGTTCAAAGCTATTAAGTTGGATCGGATAATAAGTTCTTCAATTACTCTTCCTCGTGTATCCGTTTTATCACTACCCATAGTGGGAGGGCATTGAAATCACCCATCAATATTAACGGTTTATCCAACTGTTCTATCAAGTTTTCTAGTGACGAAATGCATACTTCTTTATTCGGTGGTAAGTACAAATTACAAATTGTTAGCTTTATGGGAAGCTCAACTCTTATTGCTACTGCTTGTAGTTCTGTTTTGATGGAAATTTGCGTGTGGCAGCTTTTTTAAAATGTAATTACGCCACCTTTGGCTCTTTGGTTGTAGGTATCATCTTTTCTAATACAGGCATATTGCCTCATGTTAAAATTTTGATAATCCCGTAGATGACTTTCTTGTATTACTAAAGCAAGCGGATCCCATTTTGCTACGATAACAGATATTTCGTTTGCACGATTTAATAATCCATTACAATTCCATTGAATAATGGAGTGATTTATTTTTTTGGATTTATCCATTGATAAAGAATATGAATAAGAACAGTGACAAAAAACAGAAAATAAAGTACAAAATGCAAAGAACATATATAGACAAACGTAATGAATTAAAAGATATCACAGATGTTTCTTTTCAGTTGTGAGTTTATCACAGTTTAATATCACAATTTAATATCACAGGTGTTATCACAGTGTCAGTTGTTTGGTTTACACTGTTTACACTATCACAGATCGTATCACAGTTATATTTAGAGGTTATTCACTGGTACCCTTTGGGTACTTGTTCCTCTGGGTTTACCTTGGCCAACCCTTTTTTTCTTTTGGCTTTTAGCCTCATTCAATGTTTTCTCATCAACAGAGAAAATACTGAGTCCGTTGATGGGTTACGTTCCATAGGTGTTTTCTTTTAGCACCCTCGATTCGTCCTCCATTTGCATTTCATCTCTGTTCGTCAGACTAAAAGAACTGACGGCACTTGTTGAGGCCCTGGCAACGACTCTTAACGTATGTCATTAAGTCAGTGGTGAGTTGTTTCACTTCATCATTAATAATTTTTTTTATTTCAGGTATTACACTGCTCAGCTGATTAAGGTCAGTGTTACGTGCCGCGACGCTCGAATAAGAATTGGTCGACGTTACTGCAGTTCCCAACATACGCCTAGCTTCAGGGTAAGTAATCTTTCTCGTGATCTTAATTTCCTGTATTTGCAGTTCTTTTTTGTACGTGTCACATGCTTTGGAATTTGCTGGATGATTACCTTTACAGTTCAAACATATGACTGGTGTTTGACATGGGTTGCCTTCATGTAAAGATTTTCCACATAACATACTTGGAGATCTTCACACCTTGTAGTTGTATGCGAACTTCTGGCACCTGTAGCATCGCATTGGTGGTGGAATATACGCTCTCACATTCAGATTATAAAACGCTGCGACTACTCTTTTTGGAAGCTGTAAGGAGTTGAATGTAAGGATGAGATTAGGGGTATCGACAAGATTTCCATTAACTTTCTTTTTCATTCTTTTCACAGCTACTACATTTTCTTCTTGCAGCCCTTTGAGGATTTCTTCTTCGCTGCAGTTCAGAAGGTCACGACAATAGACTACACCTTTAGAGATATTTAATGTTTCATGTGGTTTTAATTGCACTTCAAAATCACAGAAACGCGTGACTTGCATCATTCTTCTTGACTGTTTATTGCTAACCGTTTTGATTAATAGCATTCCTTTTACCTTTTTCACTTCTTCCACTTTACCAATTAAACCGAACAAAGCCTTAGAGATTGCAAATGGACTCACTTTGGAGAAACCTCCTTCTTTTCTCTCGATGAACAGGAACCGGGGATAGTTCTCCTCCTTTTCGCTGCTTACCATATTGAGCGAGGGAAAGCTTCCACTCTCTTATTAACTTTTAGTAACAACTGATATCCACTGTTTTTTTGTAAAATTTCATTTAATTTATTAGAAATAGTTTTACCAATATTTCCTGAAACAGCAGAAATCAGCTGTTGAAATTTGTTAATTATTTGCATAGATTCATTTAATGACAATGCTTCCGTTTCTAATTTAGCAATGGTTGAACTTACAAAATAGTAATTTGCTTTTATAAATGCCAGCTCATTGCCCAATTGTGTTTTCTTTAAAATGGATTGAGCTTTTTGAACGTAAGTACTTGAATTATCAGAAATTTCTAAAACTAACTCCTTTATTTTTCCAAATGATCTGCATAAAAAGAGCTGCATTTAACCAAGTATCCCAACGCGTAATCACAGGCTCTGGTGGTAGAGGAATATTAGGTAACTTTTCTTTGTACAATTGAATTCGTAACGGAGCTTTTAAAAACACTTTCTTTATACTACTTATTAAACTATTTACTAATGGAAATTGATTACGAATTGTTTCTGCTACTCTATTAATACCATGTGCGAGACATGTTACATGTATTAAATTTTCATAAAATAATTTTAATTGCTGTCCAGCTTTTACCATATACGGTGCTGCATCAGACAGCATTAAAACTATTTTATCTGTTGCAACAATATCAGGAATAAAAATTGCATGAAAGCTTCGTTTATAAAGCGAACTATTGTTGGATGATTGGTTTTCTCAAGAACTTTGGAAGCGATTAAAATATGATATACTAGACTGCGCCTCACTTAAATAACCAATCATTAAATTTGCAACATATCGCCCGCAACAATCTGTAGTTTCATCTACTATAAAATAAAGATATTTATTTTTTGTAATTTTCTTTATATGCCCCATAGTTTCAAGATATAAATCATTAATATACCTTTTTCGAAGCGTGCTTTCATCTGGCACTTGCTTTTTACTAATTTTTTCTAAAAATGACCTAAAACTAGGATTTTGCAATTTCTTTAATGGAATATTGGCTTTAACAAGTGCACTACACAATTCGAAATTAAATTCCTCTTGTGCATTTCTTTTGGCCGTTTCTTGAAACAACGACTGGCGCAAAGGTGTCTGACAAACTTTTGTTTTCTTAAATGTTTCTAATTTTCTTTTATGAAGAGAGGTTTCAATGTGCTGTGTAACTTGAGATTTCCTTTCGCACATGATCTAAGGAAAAATTAATTTTAAAAATAAGTATCTAATTGCGTTTAAAAACTGATAAAACGGTGAATTCAATAACCTACATCAATTAATAAGGGTTTAATTTCCGAAATCAATTAAAAATATGTAATGGTACTTACTATTTTTCCACAGGCTATGCAAAACGCTTTTCATCATCCAGACGTAGCTCGGATATATTTTTTATCCATACTTGAACTAAACTATTTTTAACTTTCGGCATCTTGAAGTTCACTTAACAAAGCCGTACCATTCAGTTACGTCTTCGCCCAAAGAATGTTTAAAATTTTGCATTTTGTCCGTTACTCTCAAATTATTTTCAAGAAGGATTAACTAACTAAACACTTACCTTGAAAAGTCCAAATAACTTTAACCCTTGATTGCGGGAATTCCTCAATCAATGCTTTAACTATACTACTTAGGAACCATTGGAATTTTCAAATACTACGAAATAGCGGCATTGAAACTTCATAATCCGGAAGTACTAACGTTGCACTTAACTGCAGGTAATAATCTTTCTTTAAACCTGTCTTATTCATATATAAATACATTTCTTAGTTAGACACAATAACAAAATTTAAAATAAGTTAGAATAATGCATTTTAAAGCGAATTTGGAAGAAATAGAAAAAATGCGAAATATATGTTAATTATGAATAAAAAGGCAAAATATGCATAAAATTGCAATATATGCAGTATTTGGCGAAATATACAAAAATTAATTAATGTCAAATGATTGCATTTAGTGCAATTCGTCTAAAAACAAAACGATATTCTTCAACTATAAAAAATAAGCGATATGCATTTTGCATAAAATCCTCACTCTAGTAATAACAAAATTGATGAAAATGTTAGGGTTTATTTTTCGTAATACAAGAGAGTTCACAATGTCACTGTATTATGCCTTTGTAACAAGTGGTTTGTAGTACTGTGCAATAATTTGGAGACCATTTTATAACACCCACATTGAGGCATTAGAAAAAGTTCAACACAAATTTGTAAAATATTTATTTTTTATTAAGCATCAGAGATATCCTGAAAGTTATAATCCTTATGTAGGGAATTTAATGTAGACTCGCTGAAAAGCAGAAGAGATATCCACGTGCTAAATTATTTACATAAATTCTTATATGGTACTAGAGATAATTCTGAGTTGTTAAGTAAGTTATGTATAAATGTGCCACGTATATCAAGAAAGTCACAAGTATTTAATTATTCCACACCTAATTCAAATTTTCACAAGAGCTCACCGTTAATGGTTATGTTTGATTTATGTAACAAAAACTAAATGTTGATATCTTTAATAATAATTATCAAAGGTTTCAAATATGTCTTAAAAATAATTTATTGTAGATTAGTATAAATTTCAATTTCTCTTCCCACATTTATTGTTTTACACAATACTGTATCTTATGTTTTAATGTTGTAATGGTTTATAGCAGATTCCACTATGGACAAATATAGGTCTTTTATTATTAATTAAATCTTGACTTAACGAATGTTTATCTTGTAACTTTTGGATTGTTTCTTCTATTGGAACTCTTGTAAACAATGATGTAGCGTCAAAACTTACTAAAGTATTTTCTTTATTAAAATGTACAGTTTTCAGTTTGTTTAGAAAATCAAGAGTCTGTAACACAGGATTTTGGTGCTTCATAAATGGATTGAAGTGTTTTGGATATCAGTTTTCCACTATTGTGGGTTGGAGAATTATATGCACTAACAATTTGGCGTAAAGGCCAGTTAATTTATTTATGAGTTTTAGGAACTTTTTTCACGAGGGGCTATGTTCTTTTTTATTTCGTTAGATAATGCTATAGAATTTATAATTGTCTTGGTTTTATATTCAGATTATTATAATAAATCATCCATTTTTTTATGATAATCTTCGGGGTTATTAATGGCAGTAGCATTTCCTTTATCTGCTGGTAAGATTAATATATCTTCGTTTTTTCTTAATTCATTTAACATGTGTATTTCTTTTTTTTTGTAGTATTTATTTTAGGTGGAGTAGAATTTTTAAGAATAAATGCCGTTTTTAATCTTATTTAAACTGTGATGCTATGTTCGACGCTTTCTAAGGCGCATTAGATGTTGCTGATGATATCTTCAGTAGGAATTTTGGAAGGTGTAATTGAATAGCTAAAGCCTTTTTTAAGAGGTCAATAGCGTCATCATTAACGTTAATTTTGTTGAAATTGTGTATTGTTTGTAAAGGTTGAACGTTGTTTATAAATTTTTTGGTAAGATTTTCATATTAGTGTTTTCATGATTACAGCGGATTCAGTTATATCATATATAATCAGTGCTCGAATTGGAATACATCACGAACCGGAACTTATACTGATGGGGGAAGGGCACAACTTACCAGGGGGGTAATTGGTAATAACAAATATCAAATAATTCGTCCTTGTGTGTGCCTCCTGGATTTGGCACAACTTTATTTTAATTATTTATTTCTGAAGATGTCAGTTGAAAATGCAACGTCGGGTTAACAGTTCCTAATAAAAGTAATAATACTATAGTACATACATGTTCTAAAAGAAGGTTACACTTTAATTTACAATATTTCCATATTCAACATATGATTTGCGTTTTACTGTTCTTTTAGGTCATGCAGTTTTGTCTGCGGATCGGCGTCCAGGAACGCACATAGTTTTCCGGTTGAAATTCTACGGGGGGTGAACCCACACAAGATACAAAAACCACAGATGCTAACGTTTCAGTGTTCATTGATGACCGGATTGGTGTACATATATCGTTCATTGTACTGAAATTTCTTTCACATTCACTAGTCGAAATTGGAATTGTCGCAACTGACTTCATTAAGGATTTTAGATCTTCTGTTACATTGGTTCCGTTGTTCATTTTATAATGTTAGAAACCACGAACGGTTGGAAGTTCTTCAATGCGGAAACGACAACACAGTTCTCTTATAGCGTCATCGCTATAAGTAATCTCAACTTGATTATTATCGTTGTTGGGCAATTTTTTAGGCGATAGGACCTTCAACTTTTCTACTAAATCTTCATAAACCTTCTTATCGTCAACGCCACTAGAATTTACAGTCACATGGGAAGAAGTCGTAGTCATCATTCTGTTCTTTAGGTTATTGCCAAGCTTCTGAACAACTGTTTATGATTTATTAGTGGGACTTTGCCTTCGGTAACGTCCACTCCTTTATAAATATTTTTAGAAATGGCATTTAAAGTCTCTTTAAGATGTGGACCCGCGTCATTGGCTATATAATTCAAAACGCGCATAGTTACTTGTATGACCCTATCAGCCTCTTCAATTGTCTATGAAAAGTTTCCGATAAATCTGCTAATTCATCTAACGCATCTGACCTTTCATTAATATTCAAAATAAATCCTTTTGACGAAATCACTTTTAGCAACCCATTGTATTTTTTGCATTCAGCGTCGTCTCGAGAAACATCGACAGAAGCGTTTCTAAAATGCTCAACCAGAGCCCGATAGCTTTTTAAAACTGCATCTACTGTACGCTTATTAGACGGCACCCACTGAGTTGACAAAATTCTACAAATTCGTAGACCTGCAGCTACGGCTTTTAACTGTCTCTGTTCTTTTGGTGATTGGTTATAAATGGTGTTGCCTAACATCGCTGACGCACCATCGCAAGCAACCGAAATTAAATTCCGGTTTAGAAATGCACTATTAAATGCATATCCACACAAACACTTCAATAATGAAGCAACAATGGTTTCAGGATCAGTATTTGGTAATCGTCAAAAAATACTCTTAAAGCGATCACTAAAACGGTCTCCTTAGAGAAGGAAATAGACTCGTCAATTAGCAATGATATTTTCATGTCAGTACTTTTAATATGAGCATATATGTTTTTTTTTCATTTGCCTGGTAATGTGCAAGGCTATTTATGCACAAATCTTGTCAGTATGTAATACTCGACCCATGTTAATACCATTTAGTTGTTGTAAGTCCACGTCATTTGGAAGATCCCGGGCCCCTAACATTTTATAATTTTGTATACAGTTCGAAATACACTTTCGATAGTAGAAAATTGGTCTTTATGCATATTTTCAATGTTGTGGTCGATGCGCTCCTTTTGACTGGTCCACAATATTAACGAGTTTTCCAATGCGCATCACTTCTTTTATGTTCAAAATTTTTTCCCACAGACTCGTCTGTTGACTCTCCTCATTTTGTCCATAAGCAAAAATTTTGTAGTTCATCCACTGAGTAGACAAACGTAAATTCTTCTCAGAAAAAGCACTGCAAATTTACCGACCCGACGGCACACCGTAAAACCTAGGGATTTATCTTTAATATCTAACCATTCATTTGCCTTTTTATAGGTTTCGAATAATTTGGTCCAACAATTAGGTATATTTGAATTAAATTATCTATATTACTGTTATTTTTATAATTTTCGTCTTGAACTGTGGAGTCCATAACGTTCTCGGTAGCTTTACTACTAACATCTACATCAACACTATTATTTACCTTCCGATTCTTACATTTAAAATTTTGAGTTTCCGGCTTCCGCACTGATTTCATTCAATTTAATAACTTTTTCTAATGGTGCATCTTGGACATCGCATTGAGAGGATGATGACGTACGTTTTTTGGATAAACCAGTTTTTTAAACTCATTCTTGTAATACTAATACTATCGTCACTCAAGGAAGCGCGTGTACAATACTGTGACTGTAGTATCTAGCTTGCTAACCCAAATTGCTACGCAACGCCGGTTATGCTTGACCTCGATCCCACAGAAGTGCATTTATTGTTTATTTAGGTTAGGTACTACAATTAACAAATTCAAATTTCTTGAATACTATCGGCGTCCCGGATTCTTTAATTGCGGTTTAATTACAAACCGCCACGATTTTTTCAAAAATAGCACGAAACGGAACGTATTTCATAATGAAGTTACGACCCGGAACACCGTTCCGGTTCGTTCCTCCTAATTCGACCAGTGTATGTAATTGGATAAATTTCAATTTTGTTAAGGTTATGGAACGTGTGTGGAAGGTTTTTATTCGTTTATCAAGTTTTCTACGTTTTATTTAAGATTTGTGACGAGTCAAAACGTCTGGACGTGGTTTAGTTTTGAATGCAGTTGTAAGGATTTTATGATCACTACACGCTTTAAAAAGATTAAATTAGTTAAAGATTCACATTTTTGGATACGTAACTTTCGGAATTTACGAATAATAGTTAAGGTTTCCTCTCCATAAAGGTATATTATAGTTCGGTTAAGGCTTCCACGAATATTTATTTATATTAAATAAAACATCCATTTTCAGAAAAACTCATGTGTATTTTATATTTAGAAATCAAGGTCTCGAAAACCTACTCATACCCGACGATATTAAAACACCACCATCCCAGCCAGTTACATTCAGTTATGAAATCATTGTTTTGTAGATCACTTCACTTAAACGACGAAAACTCAAGACATGATAGACTCGAAGATGTCACCAACATTTTAATACAGAATCGTTATACTAAATGGCAAATCAACAACGTGATGAAAAAGATTAACATCTTTAATGTGCAACCAGCACTGGTCGCATTGAGAAACAATTTCCTAAAAATTATTTTCGAAAACGTAAAGGAAAAAAAGTTTTCGAAACGTTGATTTCTGAATAAAAAATATCCACGCTTTACAAGGTCTGATTACGTGTTATTCTACAAAATCTGTATTGCCGGCAACAGTGCATTATGTAGTAAGGATGGCTTATGACGTGATATTACAACATACCCTGTTATACGATGCTTCCTGTTAGTTACGTCCTAGCTTTAGCCTAATACTGGAGCACTTTGCATACCGTTATGCTCTGCCAAACGTTCCCATATATTTTTGAAAGTGAAAACTATAACATTTCTGTTTTATATTTATACACTATAAAGTTGATAATTATTTAAGAATGTTGCATATTAATTCACCTAGAACTAAACAAGAGGTCAATTGTACTATATTCTGAGCTCCACAAACTTTAAATCAATTTAAAAATGGTATTAATTATTATTATAAAATTAAATCAATTTATTCCACAAACATACGAAGGTGTTGCAAAATATTATTTGTTTGAAGAATGAAGAATGCTGTAGTCAAAAATAGAGATTTACTTGGAAGAAATCATTTCCAACAGTGTCTCATACAAGGAACTTGCAGCAGATAAGTTGATAAAAATTATCAAAACAAATCAGGACGAATTATCAAGTGGAATACTGAAATAATTTTTTTTAAATAGCAGCCTGCAAGTGTCCCAGTGACAAATGTTAAGTGCGAAAAATCACAAAATGTTCCTCCTAAACATTCTGATTTTTTTGATAGTCAACGTTGCCTTAGTAAAATCTGCGTCGGGAATGTGGACCAAAAAGAAATGGAAAACGAGAGTAAAGCTATTGCTAGTTTAGAACTATGTAAAATTACTTCTAAATCTCAAGTGTAGCCTGTAGGAACTCACTACCCTAGAAAATAACTCATCCAGTGAAAGCGAGTACACTGATTCTGTTTTATCATCTCAAGATCGTAGCACAAATACAAATTCCCCAGCATAATATGGCAAAAGGATTTGATCGCTATGGTTTTGTGACAAAGCAGCCGCTACTGTAGTAACTGCTGTATTTCAAGCTGTTTCCTGCCGAAAGCAGATTCTGAAAAGGTCATTGATTGAAAAGGTCATTGATAGAAGTGAGCTTAGAAGAGAAAGAGCACAACAAATGCTCCCCGCTGTAGAAGAACATGACAAGATTGTTTTTGTGGAAGAAAAAATAAAACCATCGTAATTGAAAAAAAAAGGCAGTGAATTGTAAGGAATGAACGTAGATCCCTAATAAGCGACCTAGGCTCTACTTTTATTGGACACTATCTGGTCATTTCAAAATATCCACAAAAGTATCGTAGATTTCTTAACAAAAAAGGCATTTCCATAGAAGATCTTATGTGAATGTGATCTGATGGAACAGTTGTGAACACAGGAAAAAAGCAGGAATTTATACATCTGTTCGACAAGCACAGCGGAAGAGTTTATATGTATGTTGTATATTAATTAAGACGTTTACTACAGCGCTTTTATGGTGCAACAACTGGACCTAATGTTTATTCTGGACCAATTGGGAAGTATCTTGTTAATTGAGAACAAAAAGGTGTTGTTCAGTTTAAAGCAATCTCAGCTGATATGCCATCCAATATTCCATCTTACCTTACCAAAGAAGCGATAGGAGTTATGCAAAGCAGGGAGTTTGTCACATTCCAGGTTATTAACTATAGCCAACAAAATTCTACATCTCTATGTAACTAATGAAAATCTCACTCACAATTGTAAAACTGTTGTAATGTATAGTATACATGTATGCTCGTATGTGGAGAGATGTTGAAAAATTACATATGTGAATTTTAAATAATAGTAATAAATTCTTTCGACATCTGTCAAATTTGGAAATGGTGCCAGTCGATAGACCATTAAAACTTAAGATAGGGACGTAAGTCGTTCTTCTGTTTCGGGATTACGGGCCTACAAACTCCCAAAATGATGATTTCCACCCCAATTTTCTCCAAAACGAATAAATATAAACATAGATAAGCTATATGAGAAATGCCCAGAATTTGTGTAGAATCAAAAAAAATCAATAATATACAGGGTGTTCAATGAAAAATAACAAAGTAAGTTGATGCCCTGTTGTTTCTGTACACCCTGTATAAACAAAAAATTAAAAAACTTGCATTTATGTGCACGAATAACTTTTGTATTAAAACATTTTTTTGCAAGTCATAGTTGTTGTAATACATACCATATTGTCTATTATGAGTTAAATTTACGCGCATCAGCTATTGCTTCTACTAGACTATTCTTACTACTGAACAACGTGGTTGATTGTTGTTATTTTTTTTACGTTTTTTGGATTTAAAATTTTTTATTTTAACAAAAAAATAATTTCTCATGTACATACTAATGGCTTTCATTCAAAACAAAAAACGTTAAAATTATAAGGATTTACGTTTCATATATTTATCATTGGTTCTTATGGGAGCCAAAAACTAAAAGCCATGCTTTATCAAATTAGATGCGTAGGTATTTAATGCGCTGTTTATTCACTGTTGTACTCATTTATATCTGAATATGTCATTTAAAACTTGCTGAATAAACACCAGTATAAAAGATGTGTGTTAATTGCTGACTTCAACAATGAAGTTTGAACTTTATAAAGTTGTTTATGAATAAATACAAAAATAACTTCCTTTACTGCACAAAGAGATAAACGTATAAACCAACTATTGAATGTAATTTGATTTTAGTAAAGAACAGCTAGATCTAATGAATGAAATATTATACAGCGTATATTATTAATGGCGCATAAAAACTTACACCACATAACTTTATTTTGAAAAACAAGTAAAAAACTAACAGTGTTCATAGTTTTATTGTTACTTAATTTTTCGTTGTATAGTTTCTTCAGTTTCGTGTTTATTGTTGTGATTAATAATCATTTTGTGTTAAGAACATGTCATTTACTTTTTCCGAGTATTTAGATATGCGTTTGATATTCTCTTTGGACTGCTACTTTATATGCTGAACGTTATCCAGCTAGGATGCTTACGTTTTTCAACGGCTAGATCAGCGCTTGAGGGAAACTGGGAGGTTCGTACATTTTGGTGGTAGCAGAGGTCGTCCCACGATAGGTATTACACGAAGTAGAAAATGAACACGAAGTACCCACTTCGTTATTCGAAGACTTAATATCGCCATACTTCAGTTCATCGAGCATTAAGGGAAAATAGCATACATCCTTACGACTTTCAACGTGTGGATTGCTTCCTAAGACTTTCCACGTCGAATGACACTTTGTAGTTGGATCCTTTGGCAAGAAGATGTCAATCTAGAGTTGATAAAACAACATTTTATGGACAGACGAAGCAACCTTCACACGAAACGGGATGTTTAATTCATAACAAACATCACTGGGCGGACGAAAACACTAATCATATTTTTAAATCGAATCGTTTAAAAGTTGTGCTTTTAAACGATGTAGACTTTTTGAACAATTCTTTGCAAAACTTGTTGAAAGTAGTGTCATTAACTGTTAAGAACAGACATGTGGTTTTAATTGGATGACACCCCTGCTCATTGGGCGGTTGAAGCAAGAGAGTGGTTGAATTTACACTTTCGTAGACGTTAGATTGGTCGTGCTCGTAGTGATCCAGTTTCGTGGCCCGCAAGAAGTCCAGATTTTTTTGAGGGTACTTTGAAGGAGATTGTTTATGTAATTGACTCACGAGAACAACTTATCCAAGGTATCTGTATTGGCGCTGAAGAGATAACAAATCGCAATATGTTACAAAGTTTGACAACTAAGATTATTAAAAGATGCCAGAAATGTTTAGAAGCAGCAGGTGGTCATTTTGAACAGTTTTTGTAACAATGCGTAAGTTAAACCTAATTAAAATAAACAAGTTTTCCATACTCAAATGAAACATACTTAGTTTCATTTAAAAAATGAGTATGGACACTATGAGCATTTTTACGCAACTAAAATAAACTCCTGGTACCTTTAATTAACGCTTAATTACTTTCGTTACTTTAGGTAATGACTTTTAAGTAACACGGGGCCAAGTCTGCAACAGCAGTATGCTGAGATCACTAAGTTTTTTACACTTTAACACATAATATCTCAAGAGGTAAGCCCAAATTTTGTCATTCTTAATTATAGCTTTAGATTTCTCTGAAGAATCATGCTGCGTACTTATTATGCGCCATTAATAATACACCCTGTATTCATCTTTCAAATATTCAGGATCACAAATTCGTTTAGCTCAATCCACTAAAGATTTAATTACACATTTTGACGTGGATGGTAGTTTGATAATTTATAAATGTGAATCGGGTTTCGGTAAACCTTAAAAGGTAGAGAATTTTTAGTTTTAGATCTTAGTATGTCTAGAAACGGTAAAGTTCCACTAGTTTCGTTCTCCATGGAGATATGGAGAAAAAGGACTACATACATTTTTACTTTTTATAAATGGTATTCATCCAAGCATGCAGATTACCATGACATGTTTTCATTTTGCCTTCGTCCGTTAGAGGGTGTTTTAATTTGTCACCTTACGCAGTCTAATAATATTTAATTTACTAAAATAAAATTAGATTCCATAGTTGACTTTATACATTTATTAAACTGTTAAGATTGATAGCAGGCTTATTTTGCGTTTTCATATTTCATAAATTTAATTTGATATCTCAATTAATTCTTAAGGCTATTACCACTTACTGAGGACAATAACTGTAATTGTTATCGAAACATTTAAATTTACATTAAAGATAAATAAAAAAATGTGAAGATTAGTTTTTTTCTCGTTTACTCCGCTAACAAAAACCGTAATTAAGTCCGTCAATTAACTAAGTATTCACCGTTACATATTGTTAAGATTTGAATTAAGTACTATAAATAATTATACCGTGATTCGTAATAAATGTTAAATAAACCTGCTTTATTAATATTAGATAGAGATAAGTAAACTGAAGTATTCAGAATAGAATTTAAAATCCGATCAATATAATTAAGTGTTTTAAACGAATAAAACAAGTTATAATTAACACAGTCCTTATAAAATTTTTAATTTATGTCTTGGAAAATTTCATTGTTAAATAACATTTTCGATATAAACAATTAAAAGTTAAACCTGCAATAATTTCATATGATTTCGAAGTGTAATGGTATATTGTAATCTCGTTCCCATTGTGTAAAAGAAACTATTTTAATAATACATTCAAACCGTTAACACATGTGCAAGAAGCAATCGACTTCTGTAAATGTTGAGTTATAATTAGACAAAAGTGTCCGTAATTATTAATTAAAACATCCTGTAGAATAAGTATTTTTTGTTAGTAGAAACCGGCAAAATTTTATATCAATCGTTCCGTTATTCCACAAATAATAATTCTAGCATGTCGAAGTAAGCTAATCCACCGTTGATGATGATAGCATAGCTATCGAAACGCGTTCGGTGTTTTTTAATTTTGTATATTACGTGGATGTATTTTGTTTGTTATAGATCCTGACACAGTTCCAGTGTTCCAGATTTTTAAGTTTTAAGTATTGGATTATTAATTGATTTAATATTAATTAAAACAGCTTGTTGCGCTATATAGGGAAGTGCTATAGCCAAATGATTGCCTTTTTCGTGCTCACTGCGTTAAGTAGAGAGTCCAAAATTTAATCTTATTGATGAGTATGAGGTAAACCGTAGTTTAAAATTGATTAATCTAATTAAAGTTAATAGATACTTGCCATATTTTCAATTTGCTGTAATAGAAGTAGTAAAATTTGCTTTGCTTCTGATAACCGATAATTTAACTGACTAACTATGAAAATTGAACTCAAGTAAGAGAGCTCGTATTTATTAATAATCATTCATTTTTCATCAATCACTGGTGAAGGATTTTGTTTGTCATGGGGACCTGTGACCTTTGTCAACTACCGTATCCGCCGTCCGTCCGAATTCCTTTTGTTTTGGGTACATCTTCTACCGCAGGATAAGGCCCTGAATTCCAGCAACCGTTTGGAAACCGTACTGATAAGTAAACTAAATAAATTTATTTCCAAACGAGTTTAATTTTTGAATTGGTGCTCGTTGAAGGCAAGCTTCACTTGCCACCACCGAAAAACCCATTACAACAGAAAATGTAATTTATTGTTTAATTTGAATTCAGTTAAGATGTCTACTAATAGTTCGCATGAGGGTGAGTTAGATCAAATTGGACAGGTCTTGATACTGGAAGATTACCCCGTTGTATTTTCAAAATTGCAGACTCGTGCGGTTTAGGACAACAGGCTATGGTGGAATTTGCAAATCTTACCAAACAAATGTTGGAACTATTTTGACACAGGATCAATGAATAAAGAAAATCAACAACATGAAAACTCGACATTGATCGTATGGGTAATAAAACAATTATACTGAAAGACTGGGAGATAAAACTGAACAAAACCTTGGATGGAGATAGTAATGCGACTTTAAATAAAATACCAGGTAAGTTGCCGATCAAATACAAATTAAATTTTTAGACTCAAAAATAAAAAAAAACTGTTGTAGGAGCCCTTTCCATTGGTAGTACATTTCCTGGAAGTGAATTAGAACGTTCGGGTGCAGGTTCGGGATTATCTCATGATTCAGATTCCTCAGATTCTCCGCCTTTTGAAGTACCATCTAAAAAATCTAAGACTACCGTAGAAAAAAAATCAGCAGCATCCGGCAGTCTTCAACATCTGGTATGTTCATTTTCACATCGGCATATGAAACTGAAGAAACCAAACACTTAACTCTACCTGAACTACAAAGATTAGTCCTTTTGCAACAGTTCAAAGTGTTAAAGCTTAAGGAAAAGAAATTAATCACGCCAAATGTAGTTCCTTCCGATGGAAAGACATTTATGGATTTATAAATTTATTTTTATACATTCATAATTTTTCAGAATACTCTGTTCAAATTACATTTTCTAGTTTAATAAAAGCAAAATAAAATTGCCTTCTACAAAATTGATTATGGTTCTGGTTTTTTTTAATAAATGGTTCAAAGCGATTTTCTACAAAACTAAAAATTACATAAAACTAAAAATCCCTTAAAATTCCGTGTTGCACGTACAGGATGGCCAACTAAGAATGCGAGGTGCTGTATCTGGGAAACTATCCATCGTAGAGGCTTGCGCAAAAAAAAGTTATTACTAAAACGGCCAGTACAAAAACCTGGAAAATATTTTCAAGTTTCTGAAATGGCCGCTAGGGGGCGTAACTGCAATCTTGAATCTAAAAAAGTGATGTTTCTGTGAATTCTGATATATTAACCTAATAAAAAAATAACTGATCTTTGAAGTCGAGGATAATCTGAACTTTTATTGGCACTTTTTGACGTATGTCTAAAAATAAAGTGGTGGAGGGTATTCAAAGGTTTCCTTAAATAACCCCCTGTATCTTCGAAACGGCTAAGCCGATTTTAACAAACTTGGGCGCGTTGAAATGAGCTATTCTTGGGCTACAAATGTTATAATATTTGAAGTTTTGTTAGTTTCACATGACGTCGCTAGAGGGCTTTGTTCGACATTCCGAGAGAAACGGTTAATTTTCGCAAAAAAAATGAAATGCATTGGTTTGACTTTTTTTCATGAACAAGTAGCTAAATGATGCCTAAACAAGCTCGCGGAAACCGCACCTCGATATCTTGTTCCTAACCTAAAATATCGGCCAAAGAAAACTTTATACGAAAATACCTTAAATTTTTATTTTTTTTTAACTATATTTTTCTGGAATTGTTTCTATTATGTAAGTTGTGGCCCTAAAAAGGGCCGATTTAAAGGAGGAAGGTTTTTAATGCCCCCGTAAATGCTCGAAATGCTGACTATCACGCTCTAAGCATTGCTGAAGCCTAGACTAGACAAACTGCAGCTTCAATTTCGGCTCTCGGTATGTTACGTATTGCGTTACGAATCCGGTTTTTCATATCTTCTCTAGTACTAGGTTGAGTCCAAAACTGAAGCTGCAATTTTGTCTACCCATAAGAGGCCTCAGCAATGCACAGGGTGATGGTCAGCATTTCGAGCATTTACGGGGACATTAAAAACCTTCCTCCTTTCAATCGATCCTTTTTAGGGCCACAACTTACATAATAGAAATAATTCCAGAAAAATATCGTTAAAAAGATAAAAATTCTTTGGCCGATATTTTAGGTTAGGAACAAGATATCGAGATGCGGTTTTCGCGAGCTTGTTTAGGCACCATTTAGCTACTTCTTCATGAAAAAAAGTCCTACCAATTCATTTAATTTTTTTTGCGAAAATTAACAGTGTCTGTCGGAATGTCGAACAAAGCCCTCTAGCGACGACATGTGAAACTAATAACAAAACTTCAATTATTTTAACATTTGTAGTCCAAGAAGAACTCTTTCAACGCGCCCAAGTTTCAAAAATCGGATTAGCTTTGAAGATCAATGTGATTTAATGAAACCTTTGAATTATCCCCACGCACTTTATTTTTATAGATACGTTGAAAAAGTTTACCAAACAAAAAGTTCAGATTATCCTCGTACTTCAAAGATCAGTTATTTTTTTATTAGGTTAATATAGCAGATTGCAGTTACGCCCTCTAGCGGCCATTTCAGAAACATGAAAATATTTTCCAGGTTTTTCCAGTCGTAATTTGCTAAGGTTTCCGTGATATTTTCTTTTATGTAAGACATGTGATTGATATTTCAGTAAGGGTTGAATTGAAAAAGAAAACATATATTAGTGTAGAGAAACAGGTGTTCTGCCGAAACTGGCGTGACGAATTGTTGCAAATTTCTATACACACATTCTTGATGTAAAAATGTCACTGATTTAATAATTAATTACATCGGAGCATACCGAAGATCAAGCGACGTCTTTGTTGGGTACTAGGAAATTTGAGACCGATAAGGTTTGTTACGGACGGACGAATGTATTTTAAAAGTTAATACTTCTTTTGGTAATTAATATGACACTGTTCCCACGTAATGTTTCTTGTTTTTTTTTTTACTTTTGGAAAACGGGGGTTGATTTCGGGAGTAAAGATAGTTGTTTGAAATCGGAGGGGAAAGCAGTTGCGGTTAGGGTTTTGATCAAGCCAGATCCATTTGCATAATTATTGTAAACAGTCTGTTTTTAAATATTTCTTCTTTTCAAATAACCAACGCGAATTTGCCTTTTTGTGTGTTAGTTTTAATGTGTTTTTCATATATTAATCTATAAATAACAGTCACCATTTTGAAGTTAAACTGCGTATGTTAATCACTTGTGTCTGTAATCAATTAAAGGACCCAAAACGTAAGTAGGTATTTTAGTGTAAATTAAAGCTCGCAGTAAATAATGAAAAATCAAACATTGACTTACAAAAAGTATCTCATTCCGCACGCGGGCTCATTAAGTTGAAATCTGTTAAAATAAAAGGGCTAGCGTCAGACAGTACAAGGCTCCCTCCCTCCTACACTTGGGCGAATTAGCATTGCTGTTTTTGATTATATTTATATTAGTGTAGAGGTGGGCGTGGACAAACATGCAAAAGATAGCTTTCGGTTATAAATGTAAATAGGCAATTACCGATTGATCTACATACGCACGAGTCCAGATGACCATTAAAACACCTCGAATTATATTTTTACTGATTTTATATAGATGGATGTGTAACCACGTGGTTATTTATTTGCACTTACTCTTGTAAGGCTTTGTTCTAATGAGTTTTTTTGTCTGTGATTCAGTTTGTTTCAGTAGAAATGTTTGCCTGCGAACTAACTTCTCTTTATATGGAATTTATTGTAATTGTGTGCAATGATGTAAGTGTAAACTCCTTGCCTATTTTTTTGTTGTTCTTGCAGTTACCTAATTATCACCTGTGCAATTTTACTGTTGTTATATTTTATATGTACCGTAATTTGCCTTATTGTTTTATTTGCTTATTTACTTAAAAACCGGCATGATTGGTTATACAGGGCAACATGTTTGGTATTACAATTTTTATTCTGACACAATTGTGGGTGTGTATACATTGTCTTTTTATTGTGTTTATGCGTAGCTGAACCGTTTTTATTTATTTGGTTTCTTAGTGTTATAATTTTGTACTCACTCTAATTTGTATATTGACTGTACTTGTATATTGAATCCTTTCATTGGTTTTTGTGCTATTGGGTTTATTAATGTACCTGCGCAATTACTTATTCATGAATATATTGGATTTTCTTGGTGGTTCCTTCCCAAAATAGTAAATTAACGGGTTGCACAAAGCTCGTTAATTTTAATTTGAGTAGTTTCATTGTTTACCTGTCCCACATGATGCAACACTTAACCTCATCAAGCCTATCTAATTCAAATAACACAGCGTACTTAACACTAGAGGGCCAATTCTTTTGATCAGATTTGAGATTTGCGAGTAATTAAATACCACTTATAAATAAATTCTAACGTTTTAATTATTGCCAGGAAAGTCGATGTAAAGCCAGTAATTAATTTCAGTAATAGTAGCATTATTGTCAGTAAAGTCAAGATAAATCATTTAGCGATTGTTTTGTTCTCGAATTTGCATTCTTGTAAATAAGTTCAAATTACACTTTTTAAGGTAGGGTACCTGGGAGGCGCTCCGAAAGTATTAGGTTTAGGTACAGGGAAGCCTGATATCGATTGAAAGACAATTAAATAAGCAATTGTTTAACTGACGAAAATACAGGGCGACCCCTTTAACTAAAGCACGTTTTTTTAAGTTTGCAGTTAGATGAAATTGATCCTTAAATATCTGACACCCTGTGTAATATTCCAATTTTTTTTTATTATGGTTCTTCGCCTATGATGTTGGTAGTTTGTAGTCCAAATTTTATTAGATTTGATCTACATAACCTTATATAACAATTGGATACTAAGTCAATAACTTTACAAAACACAAAATTGCTATGAAACAAAAACAATTAAAATTTGTACATGGCCCAGTACTTCTTAGCGCAATATTTGAAGTTTCTTATCGAACATTTTCAAATACACTAACATTGGTTATCCTCTCCCGTAGATCCAAAATGGAAGCAGGTTTCGTTTCAAACATCTTTAGTTTTTCATTGTAGGTAGCTGACCGAGAAAATTTTATTATTGCAACAAACATTTTTAAATCACAATTGTTACCGCGATAGAAAAGTTAATTAATGGGGTTTAACATATTTTATTAAATATTAAGTCGTTATTTGTGTAAAAATGTCTATAGTTAGTAATTAATTACGTCGGTACACACTGCAATCAAAGACGTCTTTGTTTGGTACGTTCAAACTTGAGACCTAAATGTAGCGCTTGTTACGGACGAATGCATATTTTTCAAATTAAGGTGTCGTTCAATAATTAATATGGAACTGTTCAAACATAATATTTTTTTGTTTTTTATTACTTTTGAAAAATGGGGGTTGATTGCGGGAGTAAATGTAGTTAGTTTGAAATCGGGGGAAAATGCAGTGACAGTTAAGAGAGCGTCGATCGAGCCAGATCGATAGGGTTAATTAAATACCTTCATTGTAAACAGTTTGTCTTTAAATTATTTCTTGCGTGTACATTTTCTTTTGAATTAGCCAACGCTAATATGTCTTTTCTTTCGGGTGTTCGTTTTAAATGTTTTTCAAATATTAATCTATAAATAACAGTCGTATGTTAACGATTTGTGTCTGTCATCGATTAAATGAATATATATATATATATATATATATATATATATATATATTCAAGTGTAAGTAGGTATTTTTATATAAATTAAGGCTGGCAGCAAATAATTCTACAAGCCTATATAACGTATTAAAAATCGAGCATTGCCTTGCAAAGGTATCTTATTCGCACGCGGGCTCATTAAGCTGAAATCTGCTAAAAGAAAAGACAGTACAGGGTCCCTCACTCTGGTATTTGTGTGAATTAGCATTGTTGTTCATATTTATATTTGTGTAGAGGTGGTCGTCGGTGAACGGGTACTGGATACCGGTTGATTATTAATTGTAAGAGGCAATTGCCAAGTGGGTACATACACCCGGGTGCAGGTGACATTAAGCCCCTCGTATTTTAATTTTATGGGTTTTATTGTTGTATAGATGAATGTGTAACCTGAGAAAGGGGCGCTGTATTTTTCTAATGCACTCAAACTTTTATATCGGTCACGATGCTATGATCTATTTATAACTTACCTTTGTAAGGCTTTGTTTAATGAGTTTTTGTGTGTCAGTTTGTCAAGTAGAATTGTTTGCATGCGAACTAATTTCTGTTTATATGTAATTTATTGTAAATTTTCGTATGCATTTTGTGCTTTAGTAGTCACTAAATAATTGTGTACGTGTAAATTCCTTGTCTATTTTCTTTTGACCTTTGCAAATTTACTGTTGTATTTTATATTTGCCTTATTGTTTTATGTGCTTATTTACTTAAAAACCGGCATGATTGGTTTTAAAGGGCCACATGTTTGGTATTACGATTTTTATTCTGATTATTTATGACAGAATTATGGGTGTGACTACATGGGTTTTTTTTATTGTGTTTATGTGTAACTAAACTGAACTTTATTTATTTTTATCGTAATGTTATAATTTTGTACGCACTTTAACCTCATTTAATGGTGTTTTGTTATATATTTAATCCTTTCATTGTTTTTTGTGTTATTTGATTTATTAGTGTACTTGTGCAATTACTCATTTATAAATAAAGTGGGTTTCATTGATGGTTCGTTCCCACAATAGTACATTAACGGGCTGAACCACCATTGCGCAAAGCTCGTTAATTTTAATTTGAGTAGTGTCATTGTCTTTATCTGCCCCATATGATACAACACTTACCACATCCAGCCTATCTAATTCAAATAAGCCAATTATTTTGATCACATTTGAGGTTTGCGAGTAATTAAATATCAGACTTGTAAATAAATTGTAATATTTTAATTATTGTCAGGAAAGTCAGTGTAAGGAAAGCAATTAATTTGAGTAATAGTAACTTTATTGTCAGTAGAGTCAAGATAAGTCACTTATCGATTGTTTTGTTTTGAATTTGCATTCTTGCAAATAAGTTCAAATTACACTTTTCAAGATAGGGTACCTGGGGGACGCTACAAGCATGTATCAGATTCGCCCATTTAAACGATTCGGGAATTAGTAATGAAGAACACTTCCTAACTTTTTGTTCTGTTACCCATGTTACCGGTGAAGGTAATATATTATTTGCATAGTAAAAATTAAAAAACAAATACATGAAAATTACGATCAATTTATGAGCTTTTATATTCCGCAAATTAAAAATTTTTAGCTCGTCATACAAGGGAGGAATTTAAAAATTTCAGTGGGGAGGCCGAGTCAACGTCAATTCAGCCCCCCCTCCCTTACAATTAAAAATATTGAATTGTCTTTTGCGGCAGAAATAGGAGCTATTTATGAGCTTTTAAAATAATATAATTCCAATTTTTGAGCTCATCCTTTTTAGTCCAAAACAACCTTTTAAATAATTTAACTCAAGTGAGAACTACACTAAAATTGAAAAAGTAACTCTTGCAGGTAAATATTGTTTTGATTTAAGAGCTCTCAAAATAAGTATTTTGATTTTTGATCCGCAACCTCTTTACGATAAAACTGCCCTTCGTTTCCCCGCTTAAAATAAAAAAAAGTTAACTGTTTTGTAGGTAATTATTGTTTATCAATTTATCAGCTCTCGAGATCCGTCTATTTTGATTATTGAGCTGCAACCCTTTTACGGTAAAATTATTTTTATAAAAGTTTTAATTTAATAACCGAACAATATTTAGTCGCAAAATAAATTCTTTTACTTTAAGCATAGTTTCTGTTGTGCTTGAAAGATTTGGGACTTGTTTAATTGTAAAGGAGTTGCAGTTCAATAATTAAAATACACGTATTTTGTTTAGAAATATTTTTTTAATAAATCAAAGTATGCAAGCTCAAGAATCTTTTCAAATCATAAATTTAAAATAGAATTAAATTAATTACACAATGTTTTGGCATATTTTGATAGTTGTTTTTTATACAATTGAATCATTATTTATATTTAACTCTTCATCCCAAATTCTTCATCATTTTGTTGGATAACTTTCTGAATCGCTTAATGTTTCGCTTGTCAATAAACAGTTTTATTTCAGTATTTGAATTTCGCTGCATGTGGATGCTCCTTGGGGATTATTTCCTTTTGTTTCATTAACGGCAACAGTTAAAATAGCAAATAATAGATTTTCCGCTTCTTTTATATCACGCGCTAATATTAATTGACTGATACTTGCAAAATAAATCGTGTTTACGCGTAAACGTGCAATTTTTCAAAAGTTTGCGTATTTTTTTATGTAATGAGCAACATCTATACCGATGTAACACGTGCAATTTTTAAAAAGTTTGCGTATTATTTATATAATTAGCAACATCTATACGAATGTAACAGATAGGTAGTTTTTTATCTTCGCATATGTTATCAGCATAATCGTGCGTGCGTGGGTGCGTAGTTGTGTGGGTAAGCGCATGCGTGCGTGGGCGCGCGCGTGTGTCTGTGTAAGTATGTATACGGGTAGTCCGTAAGTAATGGTCCAAAGTGAAATGTAAGATTCTCGGCTTCAAAATATTACGATCTTACGCAACTTGCCTTAATAAAATATTGATAATAAAAAGACACAGGGTGTCAAAGTTATGTTGATTTTTGAAATATCTCCAAATCGAAAAAAGATTTTTTTCTCATTTTTGGTAGAATAAATAGAGATATAAAGTGTATTGGTTTTAGCTTATGAATACGTTTTTATTATGTACAGTGGCATAGAACGTAACTTTTAATCCCTAATTTCTACACCAATGGAGTAACTTGGATTTTTTTTTGTTAAAATAAGAAGCCTTGATGTTTTTCAGATAAAAAAGATATACTTTGTCTAAACAGTTTCTGAGATACTTACATTATTAGGTATTTTTTACCAACTGCTTAGGCAGTTTATTATTCTGTATTATTTGGGAAACATCAAAACGTGAAAATCAGTGTTTCGGAAAGAATTCACGTAACTTCAGGAAATAATAGATGTAATCATTTGAACACAAAACTTTCATACAAACGTAAGTCCGATAGTGCTTCGTTTTCGAGATACATGGTGTCAAAATTAAGAACTTGCCAAAGCAGTTAGTAATAAATACCTAAAAATGCAAATATCTTAGAAACTGTTAAAGTTATCGATGTAGACAATGTATGTCTTTTTTATCTGAAAAACATCAAGGTTTCGTATTTTTATAAAACAAATCCAGTTTACTCCATTGGCGTAGAAATTAGGGATTAAAAGATTGTTCTACCCCTTGCGCTCTACGCAACTGCACATAATAAAAACGTATTAATAAGCTAAAATTAATGTACTTATATCTTTATTTATTATACCAGGAATGAGAAAAATACCTTTTTTCGTTTTGGAGATATTTCAAAAATCAATACATTTTTTTGGAATTTTGACACCATGTGTCTTTTTTACTATGAATATTTTATTAAAGCAAGTTGCGTCAGATCGTAATTATTTGAGGCCGAGAATCTTACATTTAACTTTGGACCATTACTTACGGACCACCCCGTATAAATATGCATGAATATAAAGTATTTAATATTTAATACTTGCTTTCTTATTTCATGTAGTAATACTTATTTAATACATCAAAATATAATTTATAAAAAGAATAAATACAAAAGATGCCAAAACAATGTGCAACTCATTTTATTTTATTTTAAATTTATGATTTGAAATGATTGTTGAGTCGCATACCATGATTTATTAAAAACAAATTGTCTATTAACAAAATACGTGTATTTTAATTATTGAACTGCAATTCCTTTACAATGAAACTAGTCTTTCCAGCACAACAGAAACTATGCTTAAAGTAAAAGAAGTTATTTTGCGACTAAATATTGTTTATCGATTGACGCGCTTAAGAAATGCAAGTGTTTAATTATTAAGTTAAAACATAAAAATAATCACCCCGCATTTTCTTCGCAGAGAACTATACTTAAGACTTAAGAATTTCTTTCATTTCATGTAAAGCTTTCTCTTGTGCGCTAGAGAGACGAGAGGTGGTTTTACCGTAAAAGGGTTGCAGCTCAATAATCAAAATAGACGTATTTTGAGAGCTCTTAAATCAATAAACCTGCAAGAGTTACTTTTTCAATTTTAGTGTAGTTCTCACTTGGGCTAAATTATTTAAAGGGTCGTTTTGGGGTTAAAACGAAGAGTTCAAAAATCGAAATTATATTAAATGAAAAGCTCATAAATAGCACCTAATTCTGCCATAAAGAACGATTCAATATTTTAACTTGTAAGGGTTTGGGGCTGTGTCGACGTCGACTCAGCCCCCTCCCCCCCACTGAAATGTTTAAATTCCTGCCTAGTATGACGAGCTCAAAGTTTTTAATTTTTCATGTTTTTGTTTTTATTTTTACAAGGTCGCGGGGGGGCTAGCTCGCCAGACGTAAAGTTAATATAATGTCCAAAATTTTAATATTGTGCAAGCGTGCGCTGGTTTAAGTAATTTAATCGATTTTTTTTAAAACTGTCGCTCAGATAACAGTTTTAATGATTTATTAGAAGAAGCTAAGGAAAGTCGCGATTTTATTAGATATAGATCCAAAGTTTAAAGATGAAGGCGTTTTAAGGCCTCGAAAAGTTACAAAACAATTTAGTTACGAAGGTAACAATGAACCAATACGAAATGAAGAATTAAAATTTAAAGTACATTGTTTTTTTAATTTGATAGATATTAATTACTACAACATTTTGTAACAATAGATTCGAACTGTTATCTGTCCATGCGGCAATTTTCAAATTTTTATGGAATATTTCGGAGTTTAACAGTCACTCTGAATCGGAACAGCTAGAGTTTTGTATAAAACTTGACGGTACATTAAGTGATAAAAATCGAAATACACTTGATATAAATGGGATAGAACGCCAATTACCTTACTACCTACCCTAAATTACACTGTAACCAATAATTTACATTATTCTTACCCAAACATTTTTGTGGCATTACGAGTTTTATTGACAATGCCAGTTTCCATAGCCACAGCGGAAAAATCGTTTTCCAAATAAAAATCATTAAAAACTATTTACGTTGTACTATGGTACAAGAACGGTTGGAAAATCTTGACATCATTTCAATCGAGTCTACTTTAATTGAAGAGTTAGACATTGAAACGTTAATACTACAATTTTGAAAAAACAATGCGCGTAAGTCCAATTCTGTTAAAATATGTACAATTTTCCAATAATTTTGTTTAAAATTGTTTATTTATGAATAAAATTTTTTAAATTGAAAATTACTGTTTAATGTTATTTTAAAATTAATTTTATCCATTACCTAACATGAACATGTTATTAACAGCTTTGATCATTTCGGTAAGTATTCGTATGATTTTAACTTGAAAGATTCTAAGCTGAATGTGTGCAAAATAGAAGTTAAAACAAAAAAAATCTGCTATTTTATAACAAAGTTTGTTAATTTTTTTATGACAATGTACAGAGGCGCACTTTTTGTTTTTGCACGACGGGCACGACAAAGTTGGCGCACTATGAATTCTGGATCCATTCCACACCCTAGTCATTCCATTTTTCAAAATATTGATACAAATGTAATTTTCGTTACAAAAATCAATATTACACATAGGTCACCAGAGAAAACAGTTTCACAAGAATTAAATTAATGCAATATGCAATTTATTTACATGTGTGAATTAATTACATTAATACGTATTAAACTATAAATGATAACTTTGTATAAAATGGCCCATACTAATAATAACAATTAAACAAAATCTTTCAATTCATAAAATTAAATCAAGCAAAAAAACCTGATTAGTTATTTTATATTGGCTGGGATGGAAGCAGAAAAATATCGTTATGGGTTTTGGTGATGTAATAAACGTTGAAAGAAAACATAAAAAGTATATGGACCGTTCCTTTTTTACGAAAGTGCTATTAAAACGTGCACAAATGTTTTATTTCACTATACACACATACCAGGAATTTTTGGCACTTCAATCAATCAAAAAAAAAACACCAAACAATTGTGGTGGCGTGGTCGATTTTCTACCAAATTTGCATAAGTGGTAAACAAAAATAATTAAAAATGAAATTAACGTACAAGGTAATGCACTTTTAAACAATACACAAATTTTGCTAGATGGTAAATTAGTTTCCTATTTAAAATTTACGCTCAGTTTGTTATCAGCAAGGATACAATAAATTTATAAAACGAATGGAAGACGCGAAGGTTGTTTCCTAAGAATACGTACCTAAAATGAATTCTCCTTTTTGTAGAAAGTTTGTTCCTGAACGATTTTATTCAATTTAATCCGTATTACCTCATACATTATGATAATTAGGGCAAGCATGTAATTGTGTTGTCTAAAATATTTAAATTAACACATGGTTTCTTTCATAAGATTAATTTATTAGCAAAACGATCTTGGCAATAATTAGTAAATTTAATTATTCTCCTTTTATATATAATTATTTTCAAAGTATCAAATTTGCAATATTATTCTTGTATTAAAAAACTGTTGGCAGCCGCATTAAAGTAGATTTATCGCTAGATTATAGTATAAAATGCAAGGCGCGGTTTAATAATTTGCAAGCTTTACAAAAATGATCCATAAATAAACTTACTTTGGCAAGTATCAATTGTGCATCCAACGAGGCCAATAAACCAATGCACCAATTAATTACACAATATATAACGGGTTAGCACCATGCGGCTTTACTAAAAGAACGTTCTGTAACTACTGACTTTTTTATTAATACCGTCCAACTTACAGTATGAGTGAATTCAGACTGCAAGACTTCTCGCGAGTCGCGTATATTCAGTAGTGGTTTTTTGATTCAGGGCAGGAACAGTTATTTTCAATAGTATCTATCTCTACAATATAAATGAACTGGTAATGTCAATGTCAATTACATAAATGCGATAAATTGCTAAAGGAATTTTATTATTAGTACAACTTGTAGTGTAAATTACTAACCTTCTGGCGCCGACCACATTTTGTATTAAACACAAATTATATACATAACATTATGATAACCATTTTTTTTATTACGTTGAGCTATCTTATCAATGAATTACATCAACAACCAAACGTAATTCTTAGCATTCCTTTAAAAAACTAATTTGATATATAAAACTAGTCATATATATTATTCAAGAAATGTAATAATGCTCTGTATTTCTGCTACAAAATAATAGTGCAGCTTCGCTGTGTAAAACTAAAACGAATAAAAAGGTCGATCCCATACACAAAAAAATATTCAATTACACATAAGGTAAACTTTGGTGGTGTTAATTACACACATTACGACTTATGACGTCAATTGTTACTGCTATACTTACACCCGAATAACAGATAAGCATAATTATCTTGCGAAAGATGATTAATTGTGTATTAATAAAACATTTTCTATAATAGTGAATCTGATATGTTTATTAAGCATTCCATAGTGCAGTTGTTTTCTTATGAGCTGTGAAGTCTGCAAAAAATTATTATTCAAAAATTAACAAATATCCAAAAACCGTAATGATGCACTAAGAAAAAACATAACCACCTCTTTCTTTGTGCATTATCCTGGTTTTTAATATTGTATAATTATTCAATAATGCCTTATTCTCTGTCTATCTCACCGCTCATAAGAAAAAATTACCACACTTTAAAACCTGATGTATTAACACTCAGAATTGCACGATTATTTAATTTACTTGATTAGTTTGCAAAATGAGATTCAGCGATGATTATACTACTGAAATTTTAGAAGTGCAATCGTAGCTACAGGTGATAATGACGCTTTGATTTATTAATGTGCACTTTTGTGGTTGTTTCGAACTCTTTTACGTTTGATTCAATAATTGCTAAATTAGTTAATATCAGAGTTAATGTCGGATACGGGATTTGTACCTATGTGTAATTAATTTAATTAATTATTTTGCAACGTTTTCTCCATAGCCGGACTGGTATCAAGAAACGGGCCAGGCAGATGTTCATTAGCGGCCCTATAAAAATTATTTTATAAAGGTCGTATATTGTACATTGTGTAGGGTCCGTTCACTTAGCCCCCCTTCTTCTTCAATAACCCAGTCAATCTAGGTTTCTACCCGGAAATGCGAGGTATAAAGCTATTTTTTTGCATATATGTTCCTTATGGTGCACTTAATCATTCTTAAAAGTCCCCGCCAGTCACCCGTGTGCTTCATCCGGTATAACAAAAAAAACGGGGGGAAGGGGGCGCAGTTTACTTAGACGCTCAGTATTCGAGAACGGAGCAACGAAAAGAACGGTTTTAACTTGGGCGGTAAAAAAATTTGAACGTATAAAAATTTAACATTTTTCTTGTTTTGAAATTTAATTGCTTCACTAAGTCTTACATTCCTGTATGTACTTTGAAACTTATTTTCTACCAACACACTACTTTATTTTCATACCTTCAAAGTTTTATGTGCTGAACTGATTACAAATGAACTCCAGTTATAACATTCAAAGAGCCCGTGGGCTGTTATTGTATTGAATTTGTATTCACCCTCTTATTGTTTCAATTGGCTAGATAATGTATTCTATTTTGAAGTCAACAAAAGAAAGACATTTTTACATTGATAACGCACTGAATTTACAGTATTGAACATTCTAGTTATTGTCTGCGTCACCTTCGTCGAAATCTACAACATTGCACCACAAGATCAGCTTGACCGCACACAATCACATAAACGAGCACACTCCTTCTTGCAATCACAATGAGGTTCAAGAGCTTGTCAGATGCCGGTGACAGAGTCAGTTTGTGGTATAAGAAACCCGTCTTTTTTAAGCCAACACCATAAACATGGATCCAGGTCATTTCCAAGCCATTTCCGCACTTGGTAGTAAACCCGCAAGGAATGTAGGCGTGTGGCATCTGAAGTAGGTGGCAAGACTGACAAATCAAAGCTTGAAGTAATCCTCTGTCTGGCTATCACTTTTTAAACATAAAGTATCATAGTTCATTCAGTGTTTTACACTTTGTATCTCCATATATCGCAAGAAAGTATCGTTCTCAACTTGTTAGGGTGAGCAGCTGGACGTTTAAAAATATTTGCAAGTTTTTGAAATTCTGGATTTTTCCAACACTTGCATTTTCTTTCCTTTTCTGAATATGATGGATGTTGTATCGCAACCAGAGAATGCGTGTGCAAACAGTATACAGTATTTCATACTGCCTAAAGCACTACTAATTTCACTTATTGGATAAACTTTGTTGGGACCTTTACCGCCGCCTGGTTTGATAAAGAACAATGTATCTGAACCATTGACAAGAAGTGCCAAAAGGTCCGTGACTGTACCAACCACAGCTGTTTTCATACACAGCTGAAGAGCTATTGAAGCAATCAAAGAGTCGGCATCTGCAGAAGCTTGTAGTACTGAAACTCCAGCTCATTTAAGGTGTGGTTTTAGTTCACTTGTTGGTCGGCTTTTATTTGCAGCACTGCTGAGAAATTCATTCTGAGTCACTGATACTATCATGTTTAAGTCAAACATTATGGTTCTCGATTGAGCTCGACATACTCTTCTATCTTGTTCTTGACTCTTTGTGGTTGCTGGTGTCTCACAGCAACTATGAGCATCAAATGTTACTGTAACACTTGACCCATAATGGGCGCGAATAAATCTAACATACTCTAAAATAATTTGTTCATATGTGGCATGCTTTGTCCAAATCACGTGATGAAACAAATGTCCTTCCAAAACATAAACACAATCTTGAGGCCAATATTGAAGGGTAGACATGCCTATCTCTATAACATCAAAAAGTGCAGACTTGGCCGTTTTGCTCATCGCTGCCCCGTCAAAGGGAGAGGGTGGTCTCAGAACTAGTTCAAACTGCATGTAAGCATATACACGAAATTCTCAGAAACAGTTGATGTGGATTAACTTCAATAAGATCGTTGCCTCTCACTTTGATTGTACCAGGCATAGCTGCTAGGGGAGTAACTCTGTTTTTCCTCTTCAGTTTTACTTCCCCAAACGCTTCGCCAATCATCTGACTCATTGCAAATAGACCGATTTTTTTAGCGGTTTCCGAATTTATTTTTGTGTCAGGATCTGTTCCCGTTGACAAAGAAATTAAACCTCCATTTATGTTATCACTGAAAGGGGAATGTGACTTTGGCCAACAAAGTAATTTGTTTAAATCTCTGTCGTCGCAGCTCAACATATTGTTCAGTAGAGTTGTGACACAATTGTTCAAATGTATTTGCAACAACAGAACAGGCTGGACGTGCAAAGACAAATTTTTCAAAGTTACTGTTACTTATACAAGACCGCTAGAAACTTTCATAGAACGCATGAGGTCCTGTTCATTCACCATGTCTGCCCAATTTCCACCCCAGGACGTTTCTGTCCGTAGAATCGTAAAGAAACCTAAAGAAATGAATTTGTTCAGCTCTTCCTTACTGAGACTCTTCCATTTCCTGAACGTAATGGTGTGCATATTTTGCATACTGGAGATGACCTGAGGAGTGAAAATATGAGCGCATTGCTTTGATGCAGGATAGGTGGAGTGTGAAATCACCAGTGATCTTATGTAAAGACGTATTAGTGAAACGAATCTAAAATAAAGTACCCTGTGCCTGTGCGACTGCGAGTTTCTTGAGTATCACATGTCTGGTCAAATACTGTCTTTGCAATGATTTTTAAAACATTGTGAGGAAGTAAGTGTGGAGTATTTTGGAGTTCAACTGAATCCTCATTTGGTAATTCTTCCGTAGCTTCAAGTAGAATAACTCCCAAAGCTAACTGTGTTAGAAAGTGAGCACGAACAGTTCTAGTATAAGCATATCCAGTATGTGGGATTGAAGACTTTACATAAATTTCCATCGAAACCTCTTGAAGGTCATTCCCACTCATTATGTAGCCTATTGCTCCCATAAAAGACATTAAAAGATGAAAACCACCTAATCTTACATTAACATTATCGAGAATCCTTTTTGACTCTGAAGAAGAGCAATGATTTATACAGCTTTTGCGTATAGTGACTGGTCAAATGTGACAAAGCAACTTTTTTTGCCATTCTTTCTACATTGTTGAGCTGCAAAGTGTAATGCAGTATAGATCGTACTCAAATTGGTTGGGTCAAGGTTGATAAAAGGAACTGGGTCAATGCTGTTTTTCACACCATAACCAGAACTGTGAAAAGCTACCTGCATATAACCATTCCAAGATGGTCTAGGAGAGAGACTTCCACAAAACATCAATGGATTTACCTAGATTTTCACTTTTGGAGTGAAACACTAAACATAAAGCTTTTATAACTTTTTTTTTCAGACCTGATGTGACATACTTTTTATACCAAGAAATCTTAATTGTGCCCTTTGCAGCTATTTCTGCAGTTGTTGGAACAGCTAAGACTCGTGGAATGTTGCTAGGCTGAGTAAAAGTTTGGTGGAGTGCAACATTTAATACCTCCCCTTGCATGGAAGGCGTTTTTACCATCCATGTCCGGATGCATACATCTGTGTTGTCATAAACAAATTGGATATAGCTTGCTGAGCAACTTTCCAGTGTATTTTGTACCATAAGAAAACACCGCTAAACTGCTATATAACTTGCTCCGAAACCAAAAGCCTTGAACCGTATTGATTATGAACATATACATGCTTAAACCATACCACTTTTCGTGTAGAATCCGATGTGTTGACAGTCGGAAGCTTATTATGGTAATACGGCCAGGGAGCGCAGTAAATATTACGTTGTGGCCGTAATGGTCAATAAGCTTGTGTTTTAGATGTTTTGTAGTGTATCCTTCCTTCCCTTCTAAAAAATTGTCTATAACATCTGAACGCTCTCCTAAACTGTAATTACACTCTTTGTTCCACTTAAATGATCACATAACTTTAAAAAAGCTTTGTGTTTGTAATCACGTCATCTGACTTTGAATTTTTCTTTATCTTAAAAAACTTCGTTAAACAGTTTCCGTGGTAAATGGCCTTAGCAGCAACTAGATCATTGGCTGCACGAACACGTGTGTCAACTTCTCTGCCCCAATCATCACCGCGCAAGCTAGCAGTGTTGGGAATTGTCGTTTGCACTGTTAGTGTTTCAACTCGATGAGCCGTATTTCTATACCTTAAAGTAGTTTTTTTTCAATTTTTGAAAATCTACACATTTTGCACAAAACAAACAATGGTTTTTAATATCAAAACCTTGAACTTCCGTAGATCTTGTTCTGTACGAGGCTGATGGTTTACTTGAAACGTTACTGTCAAACTTTTCGATGTACAATGCATTGCAATGCTTGTTGGCCTAGTGTAATTCCTTCAACAAACATCATGTACTTCCAGATTTGTAAACTAGTCATGTTGGCCGTGTCCCCGTTTTTCACTGGCACTTATAAATTCTACTTCACCTTTATCAGTTACTTTTACAATTTTAAGGCTTTTTTTTAAATCACAAGTAGCGTTAAAGCCATGGGCACACAAAGAACATTCCTACAATTCCATTGAACGGAGGTCCATAATGAAAAGAGCCCATCTAATCCCAAGTTACACAAACGTATCACTTGGAAAAGTGCCCAATTAGTAAAAAAAAATATACGAATAAACACAATTATTAATAACACACTAATAAGCTTTTTTTGTTATTTCGGAAGTAGGACACGGCGGACGGTCGGGGACTTTTAGGATATGGTCAAGTGCACTATAACAAACATCTGTGCAAAAAATTAGCTTTATACCTCGCATTTCCGGGTGTGCATGATTTTTTACCTAAATTGACTAGGATACAACTCAGAAATGAAAAACCTTGTGCCTCATTTGTGCTTTTTCGCGGAGGGGCTAAAATAATGTTCAGTCCCTCCAAAATTTGAATTGCTCCTAAAATACGGTATACCCTTTTGTAGTATTTCAATTGTGCTCAGTTGTACCGTTTTGGTTTCGGAGATATTCA
This sequence comes from Vesta saturnalis, assembly GCA_036346205.1. Classification (NCBI taxonomy): domain Eukaryota; kingdom Metazoa; phylum Arthropoda; class Insecta; order Coleoptera; family Lampyridae; genus Vesta; species Vesta saturnalis. Next base: position 1,651,390 of record JARFJB010002077.1, on the reverse strand, counting down.
GAAAACTCGCAGAGGAGCCAAAAGAACGCTTAGTCCCTCCAAAATTTGCACTTTAATAAAATGAGGTGTACCGTTTCGTATTATTACAATTGTGCTTTGGTGTACACCGTTTGTGACTTTTCTTGTTTCGGAGGTATTTTGAAAAAATCGGAGGGGCTGAAAGAACGCGTAGCCCCTCCAAAATTTGAACCTTTCCTAAAATCCGGTATACCGTTTTGTAGTATTTCAATTATGCCCAATTGTGCTTTAGTACAGACAATTTGGGCCCTTTTGGCTTCGGAGATATTTTGAAAAATCGCGGAGGGGTCAAAAGAACGCCTAGCCCATTCAAAATTTATATTGTTCTCAAAATATTGTATACCATTTTTTAGTATTTCAATTGTGCTTCTTAGTGACTTTAGTTTCGGAGATAATTTGAGAAATCGTTGAGGGACTAAAAGAACGCTTAGCTCCACCAAAATTTGAGCTGTTCTTAAAATATGGTGTACGGTTTTGTAATATTTGAATTACGTTTAATTGTGCTTGAGTACTCACTATTTGTGCCTTTTTAATTTCGGTGATATTTTGATAAATTGCAGGACTTTTAACTATTTATAGAATGTAGTACGACGTTTCGTTGTATGTCAATTCTTCTTTAGTACACACCAATTGTGACTTTTTGTTTTGGAGATAATTTGAAAAATTGTTTGGGGGCAAAAGGACGCTCATCTCTTCAAAACAGCAGTAAACCGAAAATTGTGTGTTAGTTTCTGACAACATCGGCCTACTGGTTTTTCTAGTACGTGTTTTGGAAATGCTTAAATATTTTTATTTCAAACGAACACGGGAAATTCAAAAACCAGCAAAAGATTTTATCTAATCTAATTTGCGCTGATTGTCAATTAGCACGTTATCACACGATTGCGTATCATTTTTGGATGCACAGGTTGTGCAAGGCTTCTACTTTCTTGTGTCGTTACAATTATTTAAGTCGCACTAAGGACTGACCCTTACTAGGAATTCATAATTCATAATCCACTTTGTCACAAGATCACGTACTATATTTGCATCTGCAGATTGTGCTAGACTTCAATTTATTTTACCGTTGTAATTACTTCAGTTAGATAAAGCATCGAACTTTATCTAAAAATTTGCGCTTAGGGGTTACTAACTTGTTGCATATCCGTTTTTGTTTGTGTTCGTGTTTGTGTTCGTGTTCGTGTTCGTGTACGTGTTCGTGTTCGTGTTCGTGTTCGTGTTCGTGTTCGAATCCGTGTCCGTGTCCGTGTCCGTGTCCGTGTCCCTGTCCGTGTCCGTGTATGTATCTGTGTCTGTGTCTGTGTCTGTGTCTGTGTTTGTGTTTGTGTTTGTATTTGTGCTTGTGTTTGTGTTTGTGTTTGTGTTTGTGTTT
>JARFJB010002077.1:1637500-1645000 GCA_036346205.1 Vesta saturnalis | reverse complement strand
TTTGTGTTTGTGTTGTGTTGTGCCTGTTGCCTGTGCCTGTGTCCTGTGCCTGTGCCTGTGCCTGTGCTGTGCCTGTGCCTTGTGTCCTGTGTTGTGTCTGTGTTGTGTCTGTGTTGTGCCTGTGTCTGTGTCTGTGTCTGTGTCTGTGTCTGTGTCTGTGTCTGTGTCTGTGTCTGTGTCTGTGTCTGTGTCTGTGTCTGTGTCTGTGTCTGTGTCTGTGTCTGTGTCTGTGTCTGTGTCTGTGTCTGTGTCTGTGTCTGTGTCTGTCTGTGTCTGTGTCTGTGTCTGTGTCTGTGTCTGTGTCTGTGTCTGTGTCTGTGTCTGTGTCTGTGTCTGTGTCTGTGTCTGTGTCTGTGTCTGTGTCTGGGTCTGGGTCTGTGTTTGTGTTTGTGTTTGTGTTTGTGTTTGTGTTTGTGTTTGTGATTGTGTTTGTTTGGGCTTGTGTTTGTGTTTGTGTTTGTGTATGTGTTTGTGTTTGTGTTTGTGTTTGTGTTTGTGTTTGTGTTTGTGTTTGTGTTTGTGTTTGTGTTTACGTTTGCGTTTGCGTTTGCGTTTCCGTGTGGGTTCGCGTTCGCGTTCGGGTTCGAGTTCGTGTTCGTGTTCGTGGTCGTGGTCGTGGTCGTGGTCGTGGTCTGTCGTGTCCGTGTCCGTGTCCGAGTCCGTGCCCGTGACCGTGTCCGTGTCCGTGTCCGTGTCCGTGTCCGTGTCCGTGTCCGTGTCCGTGTCCGTGTCCGTGTCCGTGTCCGTGTCCGTGTCCGTGTCCGTACCCGTGTCCGTGTCCGTGTCCGTGTTCGTGTCCGTGTCCCTGTCCTTGTCCGTGTCCGTGTCCGTGTCCGTGTCCGTGTCCGTGTCCGTGTCCGTGTCCGTGTTTGTGTTTGCGTTTGCGTTTCCGTTTGGGTTTGCGTTTGCGTTTGCTTTTGCGTTTGCGTTTGCTTTTGCGTTTGCGTTTGCGTTTGCGTTTGCGTTTGCGTTAGTGTTTGTGTTTGTGTCTCTTAACAAATAGAGAGCTAAGGGGCAGATTTAATGAACTGTATACGACTATAAGTTTGGTAGAAGCTGGTTTCAAATTAATCTAGACATTTTGTTTTTGTTTTTGTTTTAATACTTATAAGGTTGTCCGAAGCTGATTGCAAGTCAATAGGGTTGACAGACACACATTTCGTATCAGAATCCTAGTCTTGCATTATGTTTTTGTGTTACATCGAGTAAGCTGGCAGAGACTGAATTCAAATCAACACGCTAGACGTGCACATTGTTTGTTTTTGTATTAATTCGAGTAAGGTTGGGAGAAACTGGTTTCAAATCAACATCCTAGACTTTCACCTTTTTTTTTGTGTTGAATCGAATAACGTTGGCAGAAGCAATTATCAAATTTGGAAGTGAAAGTCTACTTGTCTGTCTTTTATATAATTTCAAGATCTGTTTTCCTTTCAATTAATTAGGCTAATTACGGGGTTTTTCCAAGTACGTCAGAGGCCTTTGAATAGTGAAATGATGTTATTGCGGTTACATAATTGAGGAAATCCAAAAAATAATTACTTGTATTTAATGATTGCAGGAAGCCGTTGATATTATTTATTTATAAACAAAACGTCGAAAGTGAATGTGTCGTAACTCTACGCAACAAAAACTAGTTGGTTACCCTGTCAAGGCGTTGTTTCAAAACGGTTATCGACAACAACCCTAATAAGTGATCGTTTTTTATTTTAACCCTTACCCCTTATTTTATTTACTTATTTAATGGCTAGAGCTGGTTTTCACAAGCTGAGAGTTATGGTTTGATTGCTTGATTGATTTGATTGAGATTAATTTGTGGATAATCGACTGTTTTCCCACGCCGGTGCCTTCACGTTTAGGGAGTGTACCAGTTCTGAGTATCGGTTAACCTTATCTACAAAGTAAGCGGTCACTCATCAGAGCTTGGTGTATACAGTGGGAGAATCGTTATCTGTTTGAGATTGATTGATTGGACTGATTTGGTTAGATGAATTAAGCTGAATTAAGTATGCTCAGATGAATTAAGATGAACTAAGATGCATTAAGGTGGATTAAGATGGAGGATGCTAAGATGAATTTTGGGGATGTTAAGATCAATTAAGGTGAAGTAAGATACATCTGGACCAATCAGAAATCAAGGGTGTGGTCTATCCTCAGGCGCTCCAATTAGAACCATAGCCAATCAATAAGAATACTGTGTCTTATGGATCCAACCAGAGCACGGACGCTTGCACCATGGACCAAAACTGTACGAGAGCTTGCTGAGATGAAGAACGGGCCTAAGGGATGCTGAAGATGAAATAAGAACACCAAAACGGACCTAAATACAAAATCAAGTGTTGTAAATACCCCCAAGGTACTGAAAATTCCGCCAATGGGTTGAAAATGATGCCCGAAAAGAAACAACCAATTAAGATACGGCTGCATAATCTCAAGGGACTGGAATTAAAAACTGCACAGGACGCACGAGCGGAAAGTGTTTCCCTACAGTTAAATGTCCTTGTCCGCGATTACAGGATAACCGCCTCAATATTTTTCAAATCTGTTTTCACTATTTGATTTTAAACTAATTGCCCAACTTCTATTGTGCTTTTATTGGGTGACTCCTACTAGATCAATGGTAAATGAAAACCAAATCTTTATAGGACACTACATCGACGTCATTCAAATCGTCACAAAATGAGATCAAAGTAATGGACTTCAAGATCTAGCAAACGACGCGATGATATCGCGTAACTTATTACTGTATTGAAAGGATTTATTTTTGACTTAAAATTTTTTAATTCTTCATTTATACACCAAATTCGTTAGAAGAACGGCACAATTCCTCGGATCGACGCACAAAAACTAAATTTTATGGTTTTACGGTGTTTATCGTTTGTAAAACTAATATGGTTATAGTTGACACTCTATACAACGAGAAAAAAGACAATCACAAAACGTCTTAACCACGTAGCCGCAGTTATTAAAAATTTAAACGTTCGTGTGTGCTTCAAAATAAATTATAGAATGTAGCTTTGCAACATGTTTTACTATATACGGAATGAATCTTGATCTAAGGGTTACGGATTTTCTCTCAATTTTCATCTGTTGTTCTGGTCTGCACTGCATATCCCTGAAATACGATTTAATTATATCCATAATAAACTGGTGCCTGAAGATGGAAGCGGTAATATTTAAAAAGGAAGTTGAAATTAATAACACAGAATTAGCTCAAATTTCCGTATCAACAAAAATCTATTCGGAAAGGCCTACATATTATGGTTCACAAAACATAATTTTAGAAAGAAACGAAAATGCATACTAAAATTTTTTTCCGTTTTTTACATGTATAAATTGTATAAGAATGTCATTTAAGAATTAAGTAGGTGATAACATAATCACTCTATGAATCTTTAAAATATAGTATATTAAAGTATACGTGGATAAAAATGTCTTTAAAACATGCGCGATTTTTCGAAATAGAGTAAGTGTTTGAAAGACCAATTATCCACGAATACTTTACGCTATTTTTTTTATTGGTGCACCTTGAAATAATAAATACTAGTATTATTACTACAACAAATGGAAATAAGAACTAATAATGTAAAATATGTAAATAAAAATTAATATATCTAACAATACTAACTGTACTTTCTATTTTCATTTATAAAATTAAAAGTGTTAAATAATTTTTAAATAAAGGTTTTGAATTTGTTAGTAATATTTTATTTGCCGTTACAAGGTACTCCTGTCAGATCAATAATCAAAAAAATGTCATTTAGACTTCACGTTTCTTGAGGTGTTGATATTGCCATGGTAATTTTAAAAAACGAACGTTTTTGAAAGTTCGATTTAAACACGCTAAGGTGCTTTAAATAGATAAAATGGCGCACCAATAAAAAAAATACGTTGTTTAAGAAAGATTCATTTGACTTTCAGAATTATGCATAGTACATATTAATTAATTAACAAGATGTACCATTCGGAATTAATTTAAATTACATATTAATACTATTTGAATTACCTTAAGTCAGCGCCGTAGCTAGTTATTTTTCTTTGGGGGGGGGGGGGGGCAACGATAATTTAACAGTAATTGGGTTTTCTTGTTCAGGCTCATATAATAACCTTGATTTAAATGATACATTTGTAAATAAACCAAATGTATAATGTAAGCTGTAACATACGTAGTTGTTGCCTGAAGTAGTGTAATAAAGCATTATTATTAGTAGTAAAAGGGACGCTTGCGCCGCCATTTTGTTTTTTGTGACATCATAGACCAGGTCCGTTTCCCACCCCTTCTTTGTATTCGTCAACGTGGGGGAGGTATTTTTTGAGATCGGGATTGGCTTTGGAGTTAGTATAAGGGTTAATCCGGGGGTTGTTTTTACGCTGGAGATTGTATTCTAATAAAGGGTCTTAGTCTTGTAAGGCTGTTATAGGAACCTTATTTCGAGTTTCACCCATGTCATAAAAATTGTATTATAATAATGGAGAGGAAGAATTAATAGATGACATATTCAGGTGATGACAAGTGTCTTTCATAATAGAAAGATGTTATTTAACCTGTGTTTATAGTTATTAATATTTATTAGGTCAGTTTTGATCAGATATTTCAAGGATATAAAAATCCAAGGGACATAGACCTTCAACAATTATGTCCTATGCAATCTTTAAGGCTGAATTTAAGCGTTAGCTCAAATTTTGTCAGTATCTGAGGTTAACATATTGTATTTATGCTTATTAATTAATTTCTATCTGAGCCTAAAAACGTAATTCTGGCCTAGATAATTGTTTCCTTACAATGTAATTTTCGTAATAGGGTTTATAATAAAGAGACTGCATAATTGTTATTAAAATTATTACATTTCTTTTAATTTCCATTTTGCCTTTACCTATATACGAATTTACAATATACTTATTTTACCTTGAGAAACAGTCACCTTCAACATTATACATATAAATTAGTCATTAAGTTGTCGGTTTGCATTAAAAAATGCTTTAAAATTATTTTCACCCTGAGAATGTTAATTTATATGTACAAGGTTTAAGCAGAAATCAAATGCATTAATACGTTGATTAATATACATATGCATTATGGGTTGTTTATGTTTCATTGTGTACTCCTTATAATAGCGTTATAAATTATTAATTAAACGTAAATATTGAAGGTCGACTGTTAAAATTATATGTACAAGGTTTAAGCAGAAAATAAATACATTAATACGTTAATTAATACACATATGCATTGTAGATTGTTTACCTTTTATTGTGTACTCCTTTTAATATTGTTATCAATTATCAATTAAAAATAATTAATTTGTATCTGACATGAAGTTTAAAAAACGCAATTCTGGCCTAGATAACTGTTTTTGTATTACAATGTGATTTTCGTAATAGGGTTTATTATAAAGAGATTGCGTAACTGTTATTAAAACTATTACATTTCTTTTAATTTCATTTATTTCCACCTTAATTACAATTTACAATTACATTTTACCTTAAAAATCACCTTCAACTTAACAATTAAATAAATTAATTCCTTTAATTTAAAAAAACCTTTAAAATATTTTCACCTTAAATTTAAATTATATTACAATTTAACAAAATAAAATTTAATCATTAAATACATACATTAATTTTATTTCATTTTACTCCTTTAAATTTACAATTAATTAAAATAAAATTTAATCACTTAAAATACATTAACCCAAAAAATCTAAACAATAACTACCCTAATTTTACCATACTCCCTTTATAATCAATTCAATAAAATTCACTACATAATTAAAACCAATTCCCTAAAACTTTTTACATTATTTCAAATTAAAATCATAACCCATTAAAACATACATTCCTTTAACCATTACCTTTAACCCACTACCAATTACATAACTAACCTAAAATCACCTCAACAATTTACAATAAAAAATTAATCCGTTTAATTCAACCTTAAAATGATTTCACCTTGAATGTTAAATATGACAAGAACCAAAATAATTTAATCTAAATACATCAATGGATTTCATGTACTCCTATCAATAAATAAATATATCACTTTAAAAATAGACAGAAACAAAATAAAACATAATACGTAATTAAACCAGCATTAATTTACCTTTAAGACTCCTTTAATTTACAATACAAAAAATTTAATTTGACTGACCTGAATTTAAAACGCATTTGGCCTGAAACTTTTACAATGATTTCTAATTTAATTTAAATGCAAATTAAACTATACATTCTTTAATTCCATTGAGCTTGATACATAACATTTTGCCTACGAAAAGCACCCAACATAACAATTAAATTTAAATTGCCTCATAAATCGCTAATAATTTCACCTGACTAAACAGAAATAAAATGAATATACATCATTGACTTTCATTACTCCTTTAAATTACAATTATAACTAAACTCAATAGTCGACAATTTTGTTTACAACCTACATTAACTAACTACATCGATACCTTCATTTGGACTCTTAATATGACATATCAATAAATTTACATGAGAAAACCACTACAATTTGACCTTGTCGATTTAAGACTACCTAACTGTATTAAACTATCGCTATTTCCATTGACTTGACCTAAATGACATTTACATCCCTACCTAAAGCACTCACATTACCCTGAGATAGTTTTGATAACATCAATAAAATAAAATTATAATTTAAACTAAAAGTTAATAACTATTAACCAACTCACATCAAATTCAATAATTAAACTATCATTCACATCATAGCCCTTACATCGATTGCCTAACTAACCCATTGAACGACTCCACACTATTCAATGACCTATATTTTAAATTTATATTAATACTGCCTGCACAAACTGTTTAAATTTTCACTAATAACTGAAAAGCACCTTCAATTTCCCATGCTGACCTGGCCTTGATCCTTGAACAGCTTAATTTGGCTTGAGACTACGACCTTTGAGAATAACTGCGAAAGGCATCCTTACACCTTGACCTTAAATTTCAAATTCGGGCCTGTTCATGACGTTTCCACTGACGCCTCACTAATCTGAAATGGGTGAAAGAACTACCGATCAACATTATACGCTAACACCTGACTTAAATTTATAAATATTAATAATATTATATATATCTATTTAAACCTAGGAAAGGATTGGGTGAATTGAGAACTGAAACGCCCGCATGGAATTTGAATGAAACGGACCTAATTTCCTTTTTCGCAAATGACTCATCGCACTTTGGGATTGGCCTTCACCCACCAACGCCCTGCCCTCCACCGATGGGCCAATATTACGAGATCAACAATTTAAAATAACACCACAGAAAGGAGACCACCAAACGAAAGCAAACCAACCGAAAAACGCCCAAGACCAACAAACGCAGCCGCAACATACAGCAAGAGCGCACCACAACCGTTCGGACCACGAAGAACCCAACCTCGAAAACCAAGCGGCAAAAACAGCGAGAACGCACCAGAAGAACCAAAGCCCCCCACCCACCCCAAACCCAAAACCCCCCCCCAAACGCCCAAGAGAGCCCAGC
>JARFJB010002077.1:1557500-1632500 GCA_036346205.1 Vesta saturnalis | reverse complement strand
AGTTTTTTTGCCCTATAGTGGGCCCATTATACTAATACTATAATTAATGATTGTAAATTATTCGTTCAGCCACGGCTAGAGAAAATTAAAAATATTCACACATCTCGGTTGTTTTAAAGTTTTTGACTATGGTGTTTATGAAAGGTTCCGTAAAGTTAGAGGTTTAAGATTACCTGTAACTAGCGATGTTCTTTTATTTTGATGATTCCGGATTTGAAATGAGTGTAATACATTATACAGTTATATCTCTTAAAATAACAAAGTTAGCAATAGTGCAGACTTGTTTTGAAAAAGGCGGTATACATTGTAGTATACGCAGAGAAAGCTAATGTGAAGGTTCAAAAGCGGAAGTTTTGTCGTATATGATCAATTTAGACCTCGGATTTCTAAGCACAAGTAATTCCTGAAATAATTATTCAATATGCATTTTAAAATTGTTAAAATAAGCATTAAAAAAGCATTTATAAGCACAAATAAACGTTTATATGCAACAATAAGCATTCCTTATGCACCAATAAAAAATTGCGTTATTTATTTCCAGAGTGAAAAGCAATAATGGGTTTTTAAAAAATAAAAACAACAGTAAAGTAGTTCATGTATTTATTTGTGGAACAATATATATTTAAATAAAATACAATGTGCCCTTAATGTTCTAAAAGAAACATAAAACGATTAACCCTAACCAACTACGAGGTTTTTTTAACAACTAAACTCATAAAAAATTAATGGTAATTTGAAAAGCAATACGTAATTAATACTTTTCTAAATTTTCTGAAGTAAAATTTTCGCTTTTCATTGAAAATTAATTTATAGGCAGAAAATGATCTTTCAACCTCTACGATTTAACGGTGCAAATTTAAAAACTGCACTAGTTCCAAGGGAATATTACTGGGCGAATCAAAATTCCTTCCTGATAGTATTTTATCAATGACATCCAAAGTATGGTATTCAAGATTTTTATTAATAACGAAAGCAAATTTGCTTTTAACAATTTCCGCATTTTTCCGTTTGAACTTTCTATTTCGGTTTTGAGAGTTCTTACTATATTTAAACTATCATTAAGGAAAATGGGAATTTTCTAGTTTTTAATTGCTTCTGCAAGGCAAAAAGTTTGGAGATATATAATATCCTTATGCAAATTCTTGTCTTTCACAAGACGTTTTGCAGTTTGAATGGAAATTGCGTCAGTTCGTCAAAATCATTAATTAGTTCTGCTATATCGTTAAAATGGTTTGCATAAAAGTCTACTGCTTTTAACCAAGTACCCCATCTTGTAATAATAGGTTCTGGGGTAATGATAAATTGGGCAATTTAGATTTATAGTGAGCTACTCGGGGTGCTTTAAGAAATATTTTTTAATTACAGCAATGAAAGTATTAACGCTTGGATATGAATCCCTAATAGTTTCTGCTTGTAAAATGTTTTCAGTAATTTTCCTGCAGCTAGCATGTAAGCTGCGGCATCTGTGTACAGAGTAAAACATTTTGTCGTTAAACCCGTGAATAGAAATCTTAAGCAGGAATTCACAAAATAAGCTACCGTATTGCTATTCGTTTTTCTAAGACTTTAGAACATACCAAATATGATCTTTTGAATCGAATTTGCTTAATTTGCCTACTATAAAATTGGCAACGTAATTTCCTACAGCATCAGTAGTTTCGTCAATTGAAAACCAAATTGGATGTCCTGATACGTCTTCTCGTATTTGCTGTATGGCAGAATTATAGCAAACGTCCAGATAGTTTTTTAATGTTGATTCCGTAGGAATACTGCGATCAAATATTTTTCCAAAAATGTTTTAAAATTGGATTTTCAAAGTTTCCCGGGATATTTCAGCGATTAAAGCACGACACAAATCTTCAGAAAACCATTTCTTTTCTCAGTTGAATTGGTTAAAATGTTTGTTTTAATGATTGTTTTCGAGCAACACTGGCCTGATGCAAAGATGTTTTAACGTGTTGTTGAATTTGATGTTTTTGTTGCTTGATACCTTGAAAACAAAAATGCATTATTATTTAATATTAAAATTTATTTGTTTATTATTCGAACAAAACTTATGACCGAAATTATGTAATTAAAATTAAAATTGCGTTAGATACTTACTTTTGTTGCAAACATTACAAAATATGACGTCACCATCAGATGAAAAGCAGTCGTAGTCTTTTAACCACTGTTTAATTAGCACACTTTTTGGAAGTTTATCCTTTCCCATTTTTGTTTTTTAATAACCGAAAGTTATATTTAATTATCTAGTAATCAGTTGAATTTAATTAGAATTAATTTCATTTGCTGTTACAAAGTTCATTGAAGCAGCAACAGCAAGTAGTCACAACCGAATGTATATGAAAATTCAAACTGAGAATGTTTTTGAAGTAAAAGGGATAGAAAACCACATGTTTTAGGGCTGCTTGACCATTCGGCACCTACAAAGCACGAGGCGATCACGCGCTGTACACTTGTTTACGCTGCTGACTCTTGGTTTTGAATATACTTGAGTTGTAAACAAACATCTGTGCCTACTTAAAATACACAAATTCTCGAAAATTTAACAAGAAGCCGTTTACAATAGTTAATCTCTAGAGTGGTAGCTTATTATATCTGTCGTGTTTATTTAAAACTTTACAAAACGCATTGTTGAAGAGATTTTAAAATAGATAAGCTTATATTTTAAATATAAGTTCAAACGTAAAAATCGAGCAGAAAATAAGCACAAATAAGCACGTTTTACATAAATAACACTTAAACACCAAAATAAGCAGAATAAGCATAAATAACTTTAGCTCATTTTCCATCAAATTGTCTGAAACGACTTTATTTTTATTTTCAAGGCAGTATACCTAATACACACAAATAAGCATTTACTTAGAAATCCGAGGTCTAATGATCATTATTTCAATTAATTTGCTATCTAATTCTATTGCTGAATCGTTTTTAATATAATAAAATCGTTTTTCGAAATCTGTCTAACCTTGTGTTGAGTATTGAATGCCATAGATTATTAAAGTTCTTTTCAGGTAAAATACCCATTGACTAAGATTGCATGCTTTAATGCAAATCTGTTTTTACTCATTTATTGCTTATCCACTAAAGAACTGTAACTCGTATTTTGATTCTGATCGGGTGATACCCAATATGCCAAACGAAATCTTTAATCTATAACGTATGCCAATACGGATGTCATCCAAAAGCATTTTGGATGTTGAGATTTCAAATATATTCATTGAGTTCAACGCATGTCCTATTTCTCGTAAATTTGGGTTAAATGTCCTTGTCCGCGATTACAGGATAACCGCCTCAATATTTTTCAAACCTGTTTTCACTATTTGATTTTATACTAATTGCACAACTTCTATTGTGCCTTTATTGGGTGACTTACTAGATCAATGGTAAATGAAAACCAAATCTTTATACGACACTACATCGACGTCATTAAATTTATATATATATATATATATATATATATATATATATATATATAAATTTTTTTTTTTCTTTTCTTCACTATGGTACGTGTGCCAATAAAACGAACTACAAACTTTAACATTTTCCATATATTTCGAATACGGTTGTCTTCATCGTAGTGGAATTTAACAATAAAAGAACTAAAATTAATATTAAAATTGACAATTGTGACAAATAATGCACAAGGTTACTATTTTAAATTTTCCAACATATTATTATAATTTATGGGTAAGCTTTCTAAATCTTTTTACTGTTACAAGAAATTTTGTTATTAATTTTATATGTAACATTTCTAAAATTAAACGTTTTTTAAATTTGATTCTACTCTAAAATTTTGTGTTATCATATTGAAAGATGTGTCCTAAATCGTTTGAATGTTTAGCCAAAGCAGAACTTTTAGGTTTAACACGAACATCAGATTTATGTTGTGTTAATCTATTTTTAAAGGTTGTAAAGATGTTCCTATGTAAACTTTATCACAAGAATCACAAGGAATTTGGTAAATAGTGTTAGTTATGTTATTTTTCGAAATTTTTGATTTTAATTTAGACATTAAATTTATACATCTGTTATTAATTCAAAATACCGGATTTAATTTAAATTTTTAAGTGATTTATATATTAAGCATTTTTATTGTTTTATAAAAGTAATTTTGTCATTTTCCTTGGTTCCTTATTCGTAGAAAAATTATTATAAAAAAAATGAATTTGTTGTTTAATTATTTTCAAAATTAATGATTTTGGATAATTATTTTCAATAAATGCTTGAATAATGTTTTATATGTTTAGAACGAAATTTGGATCTGGATTTTCAAACATCTTCCAATAGTATTGATAATGGTATTAATTTTGTAGCCAAAGATGGTTAGAATAAAATTTAAATACCTCCAGCTATGTGTAGGTTTTGAACCAATTGATTAAGATTTGGTTATTTTTTCGAATGACCAACGTGTCTAAAAATGGAATTTGGTTATCTTTTGAATTTCAACAGTAAATTGTAATTTAGAATTAAAATTATTAAATATATCCAAAACTTCCTGAATCTGTTTTTTGGTATACTCATTAAAATATCATCCACATATCTAGAATAAAATAAAGGTGTGAAACTTAATTTGTTCAAACATATATCTTCCAAATATTCTATTACTAGGTTAGCTACGGTAGCAGAAATAGGCGATCCTATTGCACAACCATATGTTTGTTGATAAAATGATTCCAAATATTTAAAATACGTAGTCTGTAAACATAATTTACTCCTTCAATATATATATATATATATATATATATATATATATATATATATATATATATATATATATATATATATATCGTTTTATTTTTAAGTTTTAATTATTATTATTTTTAAAGCCCCGCTCAGGTAAATATGGAAGATGTGTTTGTTTATAATGATGATGAAGAGATGCTGGAAACGCCCGCAGTGGAGGATTTGAATACGATAACGGTATGTCTTTTAATTTTCTATTGTTTCGCTTAGTGAATGAGTACTTATAGGGGTACAGCAGGGCTAATTGGGATTAGGCCTATCAGCACAGCAACAACAAGGGGCCTGGCCATCCTCTACCCAGATGAGGTTCAATCATATAAATATACTTGGAGAGTCAAACACAAATTTATAAGAAAATTTAACACCACATGTAAATCGTTGAGATTCACCTTTAATGGCGAAATATGCAAGGTTAATCCCTTAACCTGGCCACAGGTAAAAATATACTGTTTCCTAAATGTTATTTATCTAACATATATGTTTACAGAGTGCATTCGAGTAGCTGCATACATACATTGTCAAGGATGCGGCACCATCAGACCGTGTCGGTATCACGTTTCTCTGATAAACCAATTGGCGTGTCATTTAAAAGAGTTTATCAGTTGTCGGTGAATGTGATAATGTCACTATTGGAAAAGGTGATGCAGATCAATGCTAGCTTTTTCTCGAGCGACTTGTTAGTTTTAAACGTGGATAGAGTGACGGTACCTGTTGGCTATGAACGCAAAAAGCAGTGGGTAGACCTTAGACAGGGCGGTAGTTACGAGCATATTCAATCATTTCAAAATCATTTAACCTCATATACCATGGTAGTTTATAATTCTCGAATAGGTGGTTCGGTGTGCTTTGAGGGTCCTAGAGGAGCGGGTAGAGTAGTTTTAAATTTAATACTCGAAGACGAGCACTATAACGTAATTATCAGCTTGCGAGTATTGCAAAAAACGTTGACAAAAAGCGGCATGTGAAATATATGTATCAGTGTTCTTGTTGCCATCAGAAACCGCCATGTTAAATTCAAAATCCGAAAATTGTTTGCAATGATTTCAAGAAAGATTATTATGGGCCTAAATGTCTTAAAAACCACAAGGACAGGGTGCTATGTGAAAAATTACGTAGATGTTTAAAGTGTCTTAAAACCACTGAGATTACAGCTACTGCTTCGCCTGCATGAAGCAAAACCTATTGGTCATCTGGTGATGATAAAACATCTATCTTTATCTTTTACGATCTGGAATGCATGCAGGATAAGTCGTGTGAGGGGACAAATGATAGATTTCTGCATGTGCCCAATCTATGCGTGGGGCCGCGAATGTTTGCTTCGTTTGTATCCGATACACTGACAATTTGGATGAGCGATGTCCGATGTGTAAAGAGTGCACATTTTCTGGGAAGATGCTGTTGAATCGTTTCAGTGATATGTAGCCGAGATAGCGCGAACATTTAAATTTACATGCATTGCACATAACGTGAAGGGCTACGATGGTTGTTTCGTGCTTAGATGTATGCTAGCTAATAATAACCGGTGGAGGTCCAAAGTCATCTACAACGGTCTAAAACTAACATCCATTCAATGCGACGGTATCATGCTTATTGACTCCCTTAATTTGATCCCATCACCACTCTCGGCACTTCCGAAAACTTTCCATTTTCCCGAACCTAAGGGATATTTCGCATTTCTCTTTAACACATGCGAGAATTAGAATTACGAGGGTCCCTTGCCACCGCTTGAATATTATTGTGCAGATGAGATGTCGGGGAAAGATCGGCAAAAACTTTTAGATTGGCACTCGACTGAGACCCAAAGTAATCATGTTTTTAAGGTGAGTGAAGAAATTGTGATCTGATGGATGTTAAGATTTTCGTTAAAGTTTGCATTAGTTTCTGGTCGACCTTCACGGCCCAAAATAAAGTCGATCCGTTTGAGGAGTCAATTACAATTGCTAGCGCCTGCAATAAAGTGTTTCGTAGACTTTTCCTCAAAGAGAACACAATAGGGCTCTTTCCAAGAGGCGTTACAGATGTGACGACAAACAGTCAAAAGTAGCCATACAGTGCTTACGTTGGGTGGAAAATTCACAGCAAGTAACCATACAGCATGCCGGAAAAGCTCGCGAGTTTACCAGTTTACCTTAACACCTGAAGGTATTAAGGTCGACGGTTACTGCGCAGAATCAAATGTCGTTGACGAGTTTCTTGGATGCCATTGGCATGGTTGCGAGGAATGTTTCCCTAACCAGGCTAATATTGAACCAAAGCAGAATGTAAATACATCCATGTTTGTTCGAAACGAGAACACGGCGGCCCGATCCCAGCTTCTACGCGAGCGTGGTTATAATCTAGTGGAAATGCGTGAATGCGTTTTTAAAAGACTAATACTTGCAATTCACGTAGGTTTAGATTGTAAGAAATTTCATTGTGCACGGTGGAGGGTTTAGTTAAATGTCGAGTACTACCGCCCTCTGATCTCTATCATCCTGTTTTACCTCTAAAAATGCACGGGAGGTTGAATGTTTGTGTTATGTAGGACTTGTGGCGCCGAGCTAAATGAAGGAGAATGAGAGCATAGTGAACCCGAGGGTTGTTTCGTAGGAACGTTTGTAGTGGACGAGTAGACTAAGGCTATCGCTAAAACTATTTGGTAGTAAGGTAACCAAATGTGACAAAACCACGAAACAGGGTGGACTATTTAGCGGTTACATCGTTAATTTCCTGAAACTCAAACAGGAATGCTCAGGATGGTCTAGCCATGGTACGTCAGAAGCCGCATATTTGAACTGCATAACGGAATATTACGTTAAAGAGGGAATTCAACTAGACGAGAAGAACATTAAGAAAAATTCCGGCTTAAGATACTTGGCCAAAGTAATGTTAAACTCTTTTTGGGGTAAGTTTGGTCAACGCGAAAATTTAACCCAGAGTATTATTGTATCTGAGCCAAAGGACTTTTTAAAATTGTTTACGGATCCTTTGGTTCAAGTGCAATCGATTATTCCTATTAATGATAATGCGGTGGTTGTAAATTGGGATAGATCTGAGGGTGAAGGCGAAGCTCTAAAAACCATAAATGTGCCCATAGCATCGTACACGACAGCTCATGCACGTTTAGAACTATATAGCTATCTGGAGAAGCTGGATCGTTTTGTTCTGTATTATGATACAGACAGTATTTGTGGCGAAACCCGACGAGTGGAATCCTGCTTGTGGAGATTTCCCTGGCCAGATGACCGACGAGGTGGAGTCGTACGGTGTAGGAAGTTATATAGCTGAGTTTGTTAGTGCGGGACCGAAAAACTACAACTATGACGTGTTTTCAACCAGCGAACAGACACTTAAATCAACATGTAAAGTGAAGGCATTACATTAAACTATAAGAACTCTCGTGTTAGAACCTTTGAATCGATGAAAGATATGGTGCTTAGTAATAGTAAATAATTTCTTTTGTATATAACGATAGGAAAATAGTTAGAGATGTATGTTACAATGTATTAAATAGGCATGCATCTAAGTTACTCTAAACGACAAGGGTTGAGAACTTTAACACTTTACCGTTTGGGTATAAGGAATAAATAAAAACATATAAAGAAAAGTATTTTATTTACAAACCCCATCTCTGTGTTTTCGTGTTTTTCGTGTTTGCGTGTTTTCGTCTTTGCATGCGTGCGTGCACGCTTTCGTGTTTGCGTTTGTGGTTGCGTGGTTTCGTGGTTGCGTGTTTTCGCGTTTGCATGTTTTCGCATTAGCGTGTACTCGTGATTTTGTTTGCATGTTTTCGTGTTAGAGTGTTGGCATGTTTTCGCGTTAGCGTGTTTTGCGTATGTTTGCGTGTTTGCTGTGCTGGATCTGTGACTGTTAGCTGTGCTAATGGCTGCGTTATGCCTGTCTATCTGCCTGTGCTATGTGTATGTGTGTGCGTGTGTGTGTGTGTGTGTGTGTGTGTGTGTGTGTGTGTGTGTGTGTATGTTGTTGTGTGTGTGTGTGTGTGTGTGTTGTGTGTGTGTGTGTGTGTATGTGTGTGTGTGTGTGTGTGTGTGTGTGTGTGTGAGGCGAGAGACGAAAGAGACGAGAGAGAGTTAGATGTGAGAAGCGAGAAAAAGGGAGATGAGAGAGGCAAGGGAGATATGAGAAGCGAGAGAGAAACGAGGGAGACGACGAGAGCCTGGAGAGAAGAGAGAGAGAGATGCAAGAGACCAGAGAGGCGAGAGTCGTTTTCACACAGCATCTTATAAGTAATAATATTATAGGTTTTTTCAACCCCTCTTCGCTTAACTCACCGTCACGGAACAACCCCAAACTTTGATTTAAAGATTCCATAACGATGATAAAGTAATGCTCTTCAGAACAGAGCTAAATTAACTAAACTCAAATGTACGTTTTATAGTATCTCTCCAAGGTCAAATTAAGCCATTCAAGCTTTACAAGGCCAACATTTAAAGCATGTTTTGTAAAGCAAACCGGCAAGTTAATAACTCATTTATATGTATAATGTTGAAGGTGATTTTCTCAAGGTAAAATAAGCATATTGTAAATTCCTATATATAAGTAAGGTCACAACTCTCAAATGGAAATTAAAAAAAAAGTAATAGTTTTAATAACAAGTATCCAGTCTCTTTATAATAAACCCTATCACGAAAATCAAATTGTAAAACCAAAACAATTATCTGGGTTAGATAGAAATTAATCACTTTTAATTGATAATTGATAACACTATTAAAAGGAGTACACAATAAAAGCTAAACAATCTACAATGCACATGGGTATTAATCAACGTAACGTATTAATACATTTATTTTCTGCTTAAATCTTGTACATATAATTGTAACAATCGACCTTTAATATTTACTTTTAATTAATAATTGTTAACGTTAAGTAAACAATGTATAATGCATATTATGTGTATTAATCAACGTATTAATGCATTTTATTTCTGCTTAATCCTTGTACATGTAATTTAACATTCTGAAGGTGAAAATCCCTTTTAAAGCATATTGTAAAGCAAACTGGCAACTTAATTACTCATTTATATGTATAATGCTGAAGGTGACTTTTTCTCAAGGTAAAAATTAAACGAATTAACAATTATAATAAAACCTATTATGAAACAATCTATAACGCATGCGTGTATTAATTAACGTATTAATGCATTTCTTTTCTGCTTAAACCTTGTACATATAATTAAAAATAATAAAAAACAGTCGACCTTTAATATTTACTTTTAATTCATAATTGATAACACTATTAAAAGGAGTACACAATGAAACGTAAACAACCTATAATGCATATGTATATTAATCAACGCATTAATACATTTTATTTCTGCTTAAACCTTGTACATATAATTTAACATTCTCAAGGTGAAAACCATTTTAAGCGTGTTTTAATGCAAACCGGCAACTTAATTACTCATTTATACGTATAATGTTGAAGGTGACTTTTTCTCAAGGTAAAATAAGTATATTGTTAATTCGTATATAGGTAAAGGCCACAATCCTCAAATGGAAATTAAAAGAAATGTAATAATTTTAATAACAATTATGCAGTCTTTTTATAATAAACCCTATTACGAAAATCACATTGTAAAACAGTTATCTAGGCCAAAATTGCGTTTAAGGTCTATATCCCCTGGATTTTTATATCCTTGAAATATCTGATTATTAGCATACAACCTCCAACGTAAAACCAACCCCAGGATCAACCCATTGGCTAACTCTAAAGCCAAACCCGATCTCAAGGTCAAAAATACGCCCTTGTTGGCGAGTACAAAAAAGGGCTGGGAAACGGACCTGGTCTATGACGTTGCAAAAAACAAAATGGGGCCGTAGGTTTGTCTCTTACTACTATTGTCCACTTTAACTCCGAAATCGCCAGGTGAGTTAAACGTTCATCATCGGTCCTATTTTTCAAGCAGATTTTCAGTAGTTTCATTACTGAGAAACGTTGCCCTCCACTCAAGCTATCGAAACTAATAACACTGATATGATGCGGAGTAGGGTTGCAGTTGTTGGATATCGTGCTTCATTTCATACTGCTAAGTGTAATTAAAGGCTTCTCGGTAACAGTCTGCTGTTTTTTCGCAAAGGCTGTAATGCAGTTTTGTTACTTTCTCATAAGGTTGTAGAAGATCGTTGCGGTAAAAGTTAATACTGATTGCCATTTTTTCGAACGGCATACTAGAATTTTTGGGCCACATACATTATAGGTATCCTCGTGCGGAAGGAACCTCTGGGTGAAGGAAGATCAGTATTGATTCAAACAGTTCCTTAAAACTCAGCACAGTTTCATGTTGTTTTCTCCACCTTCTTGTCTCTGTTGTTGTCCAATAACGGAGTAAGGTTTTTTAATCTGCAGATCTTCAAAATAACTCCCATCGTATTTATAATCGGTGGGGATCTTGACGCCTCCGATAAGCGCAAGTTGAGGCAGTGCGCTACATAGTGTTTGCATAAATTGTTCGGGCATTGTTTTCTCTGTTAAATTAAACTACCCAAAACTCACCCTTCATATTTGTATCCATCATCGTAAACAGGCAAATCTTCTTTTAACGAACTCGATTCACTAGTCTTATTAGCGTATGTTACGCAAAGTGAAAACCCTTTAATTTGTGAAATGTCACTACATTCGTTGCAAGAATAGAAACACTTGGTTCTGAATTTGCGTACTGGTGTAAAGTGCATTTATTGGCGAAGTTTGCAAGTGCCCTTTAAAACCTCGTTAGCCTGAAAAAGTAGGAAACTGCGCAAGTTACCACCATTTTCGACTGGCGTTGATAGTTTAATGTGCCCTCTAATTACTAGCTGCTCTGGTTTGCTGTCCGCAAAAACGTATCTCTTCAATAATAGCCGGAAGCTTCTCTATGTTTTCTTCGGCATCTTTTCTTTTTTGAGTGCCGAGTTCCTGATTTTTCTGATGACCTTCTTTTCCCGCTTCGTTAATGTTATTTTTATTTTAACTGCAATAAATTAGGATAGTGCTGTTGTAACTTAACATATCGAATTCAAAGTGTAGGAAAAAACAGTAAAAAACCTAAACATACCAAAAGTTAAAATTAAAACGTACTATGAAGTGCTACAAATTTTGAGCATATTTTTTTGTTTTATTAAGATTGATTTATTATAAAAATATTGAATTATAGGAACATGGAAATTTTTCGTTCTCTGCTTTTATTGCTATGTATGGACGGCAAAAAGGCAGAGGCTAACTGCTTGTCGTAAGAGGCGACCAATCAAACAGATGCAATATGTGTAATCTCAGAATCGTGTTATTCAGTTTTGTAGATATATTTTGAAAGTTATGGTAATCACATATTGTTAGGAGTAGGGTTATGATAGAAACCACGTACCGTGTAAGTAAGTTTAGTTGTTTATTGAAGTTTGTTATAGTATTTACTTATAGTTAGATAGTTTTGCATTTAGTCCATAGTTATTTTGTGGTTTAAGGATAGGTTCAGTATAGGTTAGGCACATTGACGATGAAGAGAAGGCGACTGCTTATGGGAGTGTTTGTGTATAAACATGTGCAGAGTGAACGTTCCCAAATATTGCTTATAAAATACCAAATAAATTCAATACTTGAATTTCAGACAAACAAGTATAATGCAGATTCATTTACGAAACGTAATGCATATTTCAATATACACTTTTTAGCAAAAATTTGTAAAACAATTTCACGATTTCAGTCTAAAAAAACGGCGTGAATACGCATAACAGTAATTTTGCGTAAATAAATAATAGAATTTTATTATTCTCAAGTTTTATATGTGAGGAATGTATTTAAACGTAAAAATTTATATTAATAATAAATTGTCAACAAATAATTACGCTCAATTAATTAACGATCTAAACAAGTCGAAATAAATGGAAAATTTAAAGAATTTTCTTTTAATTAAAGCTAAATGTGCTAGTACTAAATAATATAAGTTAACGCTGAACTAAACAAATGTTTGCGAAGCACTCATTAGATTTACTAGTGAAAGTTAACTAACAATATTTAGTCTCATAAAATAATTGCATTAAGTAAAATTAAAATGAATTGTATGAAGGGGTGTATATAAATACTTATATACATGTAAAATAATCTAAACAGTTACAACAACATTAGTGAATAGTCCGAAGTTTGAAACTTTTGTAACATAGTGAACGTAGATAGCGGAGTATACAATTAACTTTAATTAATTTTTTTAATGTTGAAATTAACTAGTCTAGCCCTAATACTAAAGTAATTATTTAAATTTCAATTTGCATTTGCATTCAATATGCATTATGGCTAGGCATAAGACTTTTTAGGAACCATAATTTGTTCACGTACATTTTACTATAAATGTCAGTTTTAACATAAATAAAGTGATGTCAAATGTACTAAAGTTTTTATATTAATCGAAGTTAAATCATTTTATTTTATTTCCGTATAATTATAATGTGTTTACAAACCTTTGTACAAGAGAATTAAAATTTTAGACAACATTACACAGTTTATAATCAAAGTAAAGTGCTCATCTATGCAAATTATTAATTAAAGTCAAATAAATGTGAGATTACTCCTTAACTTTATTTTTTTTTTTTGCTTTTTAATTTTACAGTAACAGATGTTTTATCCTATATATTA
The DNA here is from genome assembly GCA_036346205.1 of Vesta saturnalis. NCBI lineage: Eukaryota > Metazoa > Arthropoda > Insecta > Coleoptera > Lampyridae > Vesta > Vesta saturnalis. The sequence goes on along the minus strand of JARFJB010002077.1, from coordinate 1,619,156 downwards.
TATCTATTATAGTTAAAGTGAATATAAATATTAAACACAATCGCATTAAAATTTTTTACCTGCATAAAAGGATTTCCATTGAACATTAACCATTATGTTGTCGACTTTGAGGGTCATTTATCATAAGAAACTAGTTTGATGACAGCTGTTATATTAATGATCTTATAAGCATAAAATAGGATAGGAAAGGTAGCATTTTATCTATATTAGCGAATTCAATTGTTTACATAAATTCGCACGTATATCAATACTTGTGAGCAGAAATAAATATTGAGAAATTTTCCAGTAAAATGTAGTAAATCATTAAAGGCTAGCCCGGGTAACCATTATTTAATAAAATTTATTTAACGGAGAATTTATGAAGTCTTGTGCGGTAAGCAAGAAAATTATCACGGAATGGAGCTCGAGTATTACTATCATTCAGTATTATATCACAACTATTATGCCTTTTTTCAATTATAAGATGTTTAATCGGAGATTTGTTTCTTGCCTATTGAAGTTATTTGGATATTTATATGTCTCAATAGCTTTACGTTGTGAATGAACATAATAATGAGTTTGTTTTGACAATATTTCCATACTATCAAGCAGATGTCATGATTTAAATTAATTAAACCTTTGTCGGGCACCGCAGACTTCTACCGTTGACTCATCTACAAAATTTTATATGTTCTTTACTTCTTATATCAAAGCTACGTTTTATAGTATGTATACTTTCCCACAACAAGATAGCTTATACACTCCGGAAGATGAGAATTAATTTGAAACATCTTTAATTGCACTTGATTCTTCTTGTAGGTTCAAAAACAGACTCAATGCTAATCCTAATCGATCACAATTAGGATTTTTTTAATTCTACCGGTAACAATAGTTATAAAAGGAAGAAAAGCATTACCAACATTGAGAACTGATTTTTCTTTATGGTTATGTCTAGCAGGTGTAATAACATTATTAATATCTTTAAGTGAATACCATTAGCTTGTAAGGATTTTGTTAGACATTTATATTCATCTTTTAAAAATTCAGGGTCGTATATTCGTTTAGCTCGATCCAGTTAATTTTAATTACACCAATTTTTTGACGTGGATGGGGGTTTGATGATTTCGGTAAACCTTAAAAGGTAGATAATTATTCTAGATATTATTATGCCTAGAAACGGTAAACGTCTCCTTGGTAAACAGAAAGCGTGAATGAATACCATTTATAGAAACTAAAAATTCATGTTATTTGGAGACATGGAGAAAGAGCAATATATGAATTTTTTATTTTTATAAATGGTATTCGTCCAAGCGTTGAGTTTACTAAGGAGAAGGAAACCAATGGAAGATTACCGTTTCTAAAATTAATAATTCTTTATCGTTTAAGGTTTACCTAAAGCCTACACGCACTTATACATAACTTCATAAATTATTAAACCCTCGTTAAAAAATTTATGTAATTAAATCTTAAGTGGTCGAGCTAAACGAATTTGTGATCCAGAATTTTTGAAAGATACATATAAATATTTAACAAAATCACTACAAGCTAATTGGTATTCACTTGATTACACTGCTAGGCATAACCCCTGATGAAAAATTAGTGCTTAATGTTGGTACTGCTTTTCTTTTTTTGTAACTAATGTTACAGATAGAAATGAACAATTCTAATTGATCATGGCATTAGGACTGTCTTTAAACCTACCAGATAGATTAAGAGAATATATCACCTATAGACGTTTTAAATCCATGCCATCTTTCGGAGTGTATAAGTTATGTTATTCTTGTGGAAAAGTATACATTAGAGCCACAAAACGTAGCTTTGATACAAGACGTAAAGAACATATGAGATTTTGTAGATTGTATTGTTATGCGTCCAAACCGCACTAGGCATCGTGCAGACTTACCGAAGTAAGCTGATTGTTAAGCCACCTACAGTGGAAATGGGCGGGGTTGATATAAGGAGTAAAATGATTGAAAGGTAGTTTCAAACACCTTATACTTACCATAAATCTACAACTCACAATGCTCAGTTCAGGCGCCACCACAATCTTAAATTTTTCTAAAATAAATAGTCTTAGGCGGGATGTTAAATTAATCGTGTCTGACTGTGGAAGACAGGATTGTAGCCTCTCATGTAGGCGATCTCTAATTCCGCACAATTTAACCAACGCCAGCACATTCTAACAACTTTATTCTTGAACACGCACTCAATTTTCCATTACTGCACCATATTACAAAATTTCTACAAACAAAAATATGCACACATACCCTTTCTGGACGTTAATGCAATTTCAATATCCTAAACTCATTCACTCATACGTCTACAACCATTTCTTTAGTCCGAATTCTTTTGTACATCAGCAATTTCGTAGTCTTACTAGTGAAATCCCAGTAGGAATTTACTCAAACATTATTTTTCATCCAAATTTAATGTTTTCAACATGAAAAATTCAAATAGTCTTTCATATGATATCTAATGCTTCTTTAAAAATTACATGGCGTATCATTTACACAAATTTACATTCTACATACACAAAAAAAATTTTGTGCAAACTCATTCATTTATACTCAAAATACGTTCCATACGTTATCAAAATACTGCATATATACGATGCGTCACAATACCCTTACAGTATCAACCGGAGAGGTCTGCATCAGCGGATCATGCTTCAAGTAATTTAAATCATGACATTAAAATTGATAATATAGAAATGTTGTCCAGGCAAACTCCTCATTATGTTCGTTTACAACGTGAAGCCATTGAGATACATACACATCCAAGTAACTTAAATATGCAAGAAGGAAATCTCCGATTAAAAAGGTTTTGGCATCTTATGCCACAATGGTACATCTTAATTTTACCGTTTGGTACGACTAGGTTTTTTGCTGCCTTTCCTGGACCTTGAAGTAAATTAAATATGTTAGTTACCACAGCACTACAATACATTAACGTATGTAGTTAAAATTAAAATGATATTAAACGTACCCATTGTGTTTTCAGTGTACAATAACAATTACAGTGATTACTAATGGAAGACTACTTCTTTGTTAGATTTGACCAGATCTTTAATTGGTTTGTCAAGTTTCTATTTGTGAATGCTTTTACAAATTAAAATTAAAGTTTTTCACAACTTTACACTTATAGCATAACTTGGTTAAATATTATTAAATTTGTTCTTTGATTAGGAAATTTTTGTTGTCAGCCTTAGTCCGTTAGAGGGTGTTCTGATGTGTCATTTATTAGAGATATAGTAGCACTCTTTACATTAAAACTCCAACTATCTTGGAAATAACGTTCTCTACCAACATATGGATTTTCATTAGACCAAAAATGGAAATTATGTCGATTAAACAATCCATTTTTGCTAAACTTTGCTTCATCACACCGTATAACTTTTTTTATGGTTTTCATCCTCTTGGGTCTTCATTAAAAACCATTCACAGAATTCTACCCTTCGAGGAAGATCACCTAATTGTAAGTGTTGCACCAAATGATATGAAAATGGTTTCCATTTGTGTTTTTTTTTACATGCGATGAATTGTTCTCGTCGACAAAGTAAGATCTCTCTCACAATCTCTAATGGAGGCATTTGGAGAGGCCGTAAAATAACCCAAAACGTTAATTTCGTTTATGTCATTGTCCACTAGTGGTTTATTTTTATTAATCTTCTTAAATTGACCAAACTGACGGCAGTTTTTAAGCAATCTTCTTACAATATCACCAGTTGCATGTGGTCGATTTGGATATCTTTCTGCAAAAACACGGCAAGTCCGTTCAACAATTCTATTACACTCAACCGTAAATAATAATAAGATTTAAAAAATCATCATTAGCAAATCCTACATTTGCCATTATTTACTATGAAATACAAACTGGTAAAGAAAACTGTCAAAACAACATAAACAATTAACGTTCTAACTATCAAATCTTTGACAGCCATGGCCTACTCTTTACTAATGTTGAAATAATTAAGTGTTGTTATGTTTTAACTAAGATAATAAAACATCTCAAAAGTGGTTGGATTTAGGTATAGGGAATACCGATACCAAACGAATTGGCTTAAAAAAATACAGCGGAAAATGTTACGACAAAGGAAGATATGATGCAGAGAGTCTTACTTGCGTTTAATTCTCCAACACCCGACCATATTTCCAGAATTACAAGCCATAACTTAATGAAAAGGATTCATAAATGTTTAGAAGCAGATGGTGCTAATTTTGAACACTTATTATAAAACTTTATTTGTTTAATATTACACTTAGTTATTTTGTTTGTAAGTTATCTAATTAAATTAATACAAAATACCTAGTCAACGTTTTTAATGATATCCACAATTAATAATCCTTTCAGGCGATTGGTTACTTTTCAGAATTAATAACTTAATAATAAATAACAAAATATCACCTTAAATAATGGAAATCATGGCCTACCCTTTAATAATGTTGAAATAATTAAGTGTTGTTATGTTTTAACTAAGATAATGAAATATCTCAAAAGTGGTTGGATTTAGGTATAGGGAATACTGATACCAAACGAATAGTCTTAAAAAAATACAACGGAAAATGTAATAAAATGCAGGTTGTTCTATTTAAAGTAAGCAACTTATAAATGATTTAAATTATGCATGTTGGCGGTTAAGTTTAAAACACCCTGTATAAAATATCAATGAGATGGATATATGGAGTTAACGGGAAAGCGCTTGTTGTTTATTGGTTACAATTTCATGTCACTAGCTTCGTTATTCAATGTGGACTAGGATTTTTTCAAAATTTTTAAAGAAATTGAAATATCTCGAAAATAATTCATTTTTAGTATAGGACATTGTGCACAAATTTTATCTAGAATTTCATGTAGAATTCGAAAATAAAATAAAAATATTAGGTTCCATCTAAAATAACGAAGTTGACGTCTACTTCCGGTATAACCGGAAGTGCCACATTCAGGACAATATTATATTTGAACTCAGCGTCATCCAAAACCTCCAACTTCGTAATTTCAGATTTTTCACATAACTGTATCCGCCATTACTTTTAATCAATACTCTTCGCGCCACACCCTGTATGTCGATTGTACTATCTCTGAACGGCTTGTCTTCTCATGGTGGTTTTGTTATGTGTGGGTAGACATTTCCACAGAAGCACGCACGGATCTCATGTTTGTAGAAAATGGCACTTTAAACTCTCACAGGTACGTGGAAGATATTCTACAAGAACCCGTTGTCCCATGATCTCATGTTATTGGAGATAGGTTTGTGTTGATGCATGACAATGCTAGAACACATATAGCAAGAGTCGTTACTGAATACCTTAGTGAAGTCGGAATTAATAGACTTCCCTAGCCAGCATGTAGTCCGGGTCTGAATCCGATCGAACACTTTTGCGATGAACATCAGAGACGTATTCGTCGTCGTCCACCAATACCTGCAACTTTGCAAGGCACAGATAACCTATGCCTCATAGATACATCACGGCAATAGAAATTTTTGTGTAAGAGCACACTATCGCCCCCCTGATGGTTGGGAGCAACAACTATGGCTGGCGGTAAATTTAAATTCAAAACATCAGGCTGGGAACTTGCAATTTTATCAGTTGAAATAGCCTAATGCAAATATGAATAAGCTTAATGTATAACCTTATTCATATACAAATTTGTGCTGACAATTTTAACTGCAGAAACAAAGCTCTATATTCCAAATCTGCAATGTGTTAAAGAATTATGCAATAACACATTTTATGTTGATATTATTTTGTAAAATACTGGGTGTGGGCAAATACATTATTAGCATAATTATTACACTATTATAAAATAGTAATAATCCTGAAAATTGTATCAAATAAACAATGCTTAAGATTGATATATTATACCAATTATAAAGTTTAATGCTATAATAAATAAATACAAACCCGACCAATCCTTAGATGTAATTATTACTTATTAATCATGGAGAGTAATGGCGAGGAATTCATTGCAAATTAATAGTACTTTTAATTTTAATATTACTATCACAAAATAAAAATTAATAACGACTTTATTAAATTTATTAAATCAATGGATATGGATAATCAACCAACTTCAAAAAGTTGGTTAATAAAATTCGTCTGGATGTCTGTGTGTTGGTGCGTTGCACTATGTTACTGGGTTTAGAAAGCTGGAAGTGGTGTCATCTTATAGGAAATACTTTGCTGATTTTTTGATCTGATCATCCGTTCGCCGTCGGGAGGCCGTTTTGAAGTTGGTTGAAATTAGAATTCTATAAGAATTCGCACCGTTTGAACTTGTTTTTTGTATAAAACTGAACTGAAAGTAAGGCAAACTTCCTTGACTTGTAGGAATTGCTAATAATATTACATAGTGAATCGCTTTGGTACTAAATATTTAATTACAAGTAGTTTTGCGTCTTTTTCTAGAGATTTTTTCAGTGCCTTTAATTTTATATTATGAGAACTACAATAGACTCTCGAATCTCTGCCAGTAATTTTGCGGTTAATGTAATAAGTAGAGCTCGGATTTATATGCACGAAAATTAGTTAAAATATGCATATATATATATATATATATATATATATATATATATATATATATATATATATATATATATATATATATGCATCTAAAATCTTTGAAATATGCACTTGATTCTGTAAAATATGCACAAAAATATGCAGCATATGCACTAAATTTTACTCACAATAATAAATAAAACATTTTAATACATTTATTTTTAAAATAATACATATACAATACTAACCACTTTTGAACAGATCCTTTCCAAGGACAAGTCAAATATTGCCGATAACTCAGGGATTAAGAATGGGACAACCCAAAAATAAATGTCAGCAAACAATCACAATAATAGTTAATAGCATTTAAGCACGTAAACCTGCATTTCGGAAAATCCCTTAATCCGCTTGAAATATTTCTGAGCAAGTTAGTCAAGATAACAATGGGAAGGAATTAGTGATGGGAATAATCGAGACATTTCTATAATCGATTATTTTATTACTATTTATCAGTAATCCAGATATTTTAATTATCGACTAATATTAGTGGTTACTAATTGGTAGTTTGAAAATTTCTAAACTAAAGGATCATAAAAAAAGCTACTAATGAAATGCAAATTATTGAAACGAGCTTTTCTCCCTCAAAATTTTGCGGTAAACATATGATTTGAAATTGTTTCTTTGAGAACAAACTTAAAATGTTGTCGTCTGGTGCTAGACTGTTGAAAAATTTAAATCAAAATTGTAAAAAAATTAAAACCTTAAAATCAAATTCTGGCTCCGTTATTCCTTTCTACACAAATTTACCTTTGCATAAAAAAAAAATCGTCGAAATCCGTCAAGCGGTCGTCTCGCAATCTGCGTGAACTAAATAACCCGAGTATTTTAATATATAGGATTATATAATTTCATTTTCATTTCATTTGTTTGAGTACGTTAAAAAAACATCTTTCAACTTTTGTTATGTAATTAGCCTAACGAACAATAATGGTAACTTATTGCCAATGGCCCTCAGAACAATAACCTATTCAAATTTGAAACTGAAGGATTTATTGCATAATATCTTAATGAGGTTCCTGTAGATAAATAAATATGCAAGAATACACATAATTTAGTATCATTCCATTAAATCTCCGAAATGGGAGGGAAAAAAAACGGCGAAAAACTTCACGAATGTATAGAATAAATGTAACTTTTCATTTTCATTATAAAAAGAATTTAAATTGAAAAAATATGCAATAAAATGTACGCAATGAGTGAAATATGCAAAATGTGTACAACATCACGTAAATATGCAAAATATGCAAAATAAAGTTCGTGTCAATCGAATTTAAATTATGCGATTCGTGTATAAACAAAATATTTTTGATGGCTTATTTATATTATAGAATATGCATTTTGCATGTAATCCGAGCTCTAGTAATAACCATGAATTCTATTAGATAATTTAAAAACTATTGTTTTTACGACACTAATATGATTTACACAGCTTAAAAGTTAAAAGCCACTTCACGGTGTAATGTCTGCTGCAATAATTTAAAAAATGCATATTAGTTGCAGTTGTTTTTAAAAAATCTGCAATTATTTTATGCATAGTATGAAATGCTGAGGCAAAAGCTTCTGTCTGGTGCATCAAACGTTTGCTCCAGTTACCTCCATACTCTCGCTCTGCGATAAGTTTATTGTCATTGTTTCGGTTAGAAAACGAATCACCTATACTCTGTTTGCAACCATGCAATGTTCTCCTAACTTTCTTCAGAATGGACCCATCAACATAATTATTTGAAAAAATGTTAAAGTACTGCAAAAGTTCCAAATTTATTGAATGTTTTTCCAGTGTTTGTGGCAAAACATATTCTTGGGAGGTTAAGGGTGACAAAGGTAATTGAACAGCTAAATCGTTGCGAATGGTACGAATCCTATCACTTGTGTTTATCAGCAATTTGATATTTTGTAGTACTGCTGCACAATTGTCGTCCTCACAATTAAATGTGAGTTTATGTAAATTGAACATATTATTTATCAAGACAGATTTAAAAGTTCCAACAAAATTGGCAGCTGTTGGATTTATGTTTCTTGAACCATGACTTCTAAACTGCCCAAATAAATTTTCAGTTGGATCCTGATTAAGGTGTCGACCAAGAAGATATTGAAAATCCCTAGTCTTTAAATAATTCCAAATGTTTAGAAAATTGTTTATAGTAAACATCCAATTACTTAGGCTAGGCGGTTTCTTGTGGTTTTAGGCAAGCACTGTTCAAATTCCATAGAAGCCAGTATTGGTAACGCTTCTTGTGTCCAAAAACTGATATGGTCACTTGCTTGTAAAATCCCACAACGTAAAACACACTCCTTTTGGCTGCCATTTACTGAATCAAATAATTTGTCAAAAAATAGTAACAAATTAGCTGTATCTGTCCAATTCGAACCATAACGATTAGAAGAATCTGAAAATATAAACAAGATATTAAAATTTGTAACATCCTTTCTATTTACAATTGTTAGGAGTATCACGACACTATATTTTGGCTAAAAACTTGAGCAGTATATTTAACTTTCATTTTCTTTATTTTACCATTACAGATATGCTCATCGGTTAGGTGTGACAGCACTCGTAATTCATCATTTATGTTAGGACCATTGTCCAATTCATACAAGGTACGTATATGTTCCCACTTTGCCAATTTTCCTAGTCGAACCAAAAATAATGTTCTTAGAAAGAAAATTATTTCGTGTTCCTTTCAATGAATGAGGAGGATCACATATGGGAAAAATTTTAATATCGTTATCTTCAAAAGATCCAGCTCTGTATTCCTCTCCCCTCCTTAAGTTTGGTATCTTGTAAAAGAAAGTAGATAGCATTGCAGTTAGCACAACGGTAGGCTTGAAACCAATCTGAATTAATAATTTTTACATTTTACCAACATCTGTCTAATCTGTCCAAACTATGCACAAGCATTAGACGAAAAAGCATAACATGGCTGTTTAAAAAATTTCTTAGATTTTTTAATCCCACGTAGCATAAATACAAGTAGTCAGCTACTTTTTCCTGCCCCTCACAATTGACATTTGATCCGTTGGATAGTAGAATAAATCAGCTTTGAGATAGCTTATTTAAAGCCTGAGGTACAAGCAAACTTTTCTGCAGTTGCTAGCCTTTTTTTTTTAATTGTTTTTTGCATGTACATTTTAAGTTTTTTCTGTAACATTTTGACGTGACTATACAAAGTGCTTTTTTGAAGTCATTTCGACAATGGAATGGTAGCCCATATTCCGCAATGTAGGCGTGACAGCTGAAATAAATTAAACTAGAATTCTACTTAAAATTTGAAAATGAATGCTACATTCACCTCAATTATTATCAACTGGTTATTCAATAGTGACTTCGTTGCAACACGGTGACACATTTTTGTGATTGGAAACTGTGGAGTGCTGCAGCTCTTCGAAGTAGGTTCCCTTCAGTTAGCTTCTGCAAGTATAAATTCTGAACTAGTTGCAGTTGTAGTTACTCCTCCAGCACCAACTGTGCACTCCCCAGAATCTACCTACTAAAATTAAAATTGATAAAAAATTTCGCTGATCAATTAACCTTTTTACAAAGGACAAACCACCAATTTTGCGTAATTCAAAACTCAAATGACACAACTTCAGCAGTTGAGTCCTTATGAAAAAAATCATGGCAGATAAACAAGATGGAATTTTGGCAGTGATAGGAAAATGTCTACCTTTACTAACATGGTAAATGTAGAGTAGATATAGCATGCAGATGGACCCTTGTAGAACCTTCGCTATATTGCCCTTCTTCAAAATTCCGGTGACAAATTTTCTTCACACTATATAAATATAAAGGATCAAGTTCCTGAAGACTTTTATTCTTAATGAACTTCAACCATTCCTTAAACCTATCCATATATATTTTTGGGTTTGGAAATCTATGTCTACTTGACGTTTTATCCAGTTATTTACAACAGTTATTTACACAGCATTTTACATAACCCATTATTGCAGCAGTGCTACTACTATATGTTACTAAACTACAAAAATACACTGTATTTAGTTATGCAATTTACCAACCTTTATTAAACTCAAAACAACAACCACCATTAAATACAATTTGCCATACAGGAATCTAAACGGGAGGTAAACTTGTACAACCAATGGGATATCTTGGGAATATATGATAAAATATTTCAATTTCAGAATGGCATGTACTGACTTCAGGTCAGGGTTTCGTTACAATAAATAAAAAATATATATAATAATTATATATAAATATATATATATATATATATATACATATATATATATATATATATATATATATATTTAATATAATTAAATTAGTGTACATTTGGGGATAGGGTTCTATATTTGGAATTAAATTGGCAAATAAAATAAATAAATTTTTGACTTATTATAATTATAAAAATTTATATCTTTTCGAATCTTTTTCGTGAAATCAAAAGAAATTTCATTTCACACATGGAAATATTCATGTCAATAATTAAATTGTAACTTGCAATTAATAGTTTCAATTTGAAACAGACTTCGTTGTAATTTACACAAGTTTACGCATGCGTTGCGTCCTTGCTAACTTAAATAAATGCAGCCTGTCAAAAATTTCACCAAAGGATCTAAAATTAGTGAGTACAATTTTGATTTTGTTCAAAGTAAAATTATTATTTTTATAATTACACCTGTTTATTGACTTTTCAGATATTGATACATGTTGTCGCACAAACATTTGTACACAATCAAACAAAAACATAAATACAGGACATCGAAATAATAATCAATGCAATAGTTGGGTTATGATAGAAAAATTTAACTCACATGTGTTGTTGCAATTTCCAAATAATGGTCACATTAGGCTTGTTCCATATTAACATTGGACGTAGACTTCTTTCCATGTATCGATGATACTACCTTGCTGTTGAAAATGGTGCTGCTTAGTTTCCATAACTTCATCCAAATCCATTAACTTGTGATAAATCTTCCTCGTGGTAAATACGATGTACTTATGTAATATTGTCATTTACTTTCAGACAAGCACTTTTATTTTATTTGTATATTTAAATGTTGATTTAAATATTCAATAATTTTTCAGATTTAACTTGTATTTTATTCTTATATAAAATTTTATATTTACTTGCACTTTTATTTTAGATACCGATATGAAGTTAAATTTATTTTATAACCTCCATCACTTTCAACAAAAATAAACATCACATACAAATTAACTGAAGGATTTTATTGACATAAAAAAATGCACATCACCCGATGTTTAAACACGATTTCGAAATGAAACAAATACAATACTCTACGTTGATCGCGGTTCAAATCCGAAAATTTTAACTTATATGTTAACAAAAGCACTACTAGCACTATGACTTGTTAGTCACAAAAAATTACAAAAGCAAGAGAAAGCAAGAGCAAGAGATCAAAAAATCAGGAGCAATTTCTTTTATACTTTTCTCATGGATACCAAATTTTCAATTTTTTTTTCTACATTACATACAAAAGATCCGAGCATCTGATTGGTCTAAACAAAAATGTTAAATTAACTAAAACATAAATTATGCCATAACTTTTTCAAACCAATTCGGATTTGCTTTTTAAATACATTTTTGAAATCAGGGCAACTTTCTGCATAAAAAGACACCTCACATGCCATAATTCGCTTCAAGAATTTACATTTTGATAAACTAATACCTAAATTTACTAATATCTAACAAATTTTATATTTTACAAGTAAACTAATTACACATTCAACTTCTACATAAAAAACTGTATAAGAATACACTTATTTCAACCCATTTTTCATAGTTTTAACAAAATTTCTACTTTCATACCTTAATTTTAGGTAGTTAACCTAACTTTTCTAATTTTATGTTTAGATTACATATTTACTGTTTACTGTGAAAATGAGGAAAACCTACACTTATATGCTTTTATAATTTATTCTGAACTTATCCTATAAAAACTATAAATTTGTAAAATTCTTAAATATAGTACGTAACCTAACTTTATATAATTTACTTTTAACTTGCGTTTTAAACGTCTATATCACTTGAAATGTTTATCAAATATGTTCTTATATATCTCTCTAACACAATCACTGTTTATTTGTACTCCATAGTTCATAATTTTGTCTTTTCACATTTCTATATTGTTAACACATTTTGTAAATTTTTGTATACAAATTGTAATTATATATTAAATATCACATTGCACAAATGTTGTTCATGTTCTTAGCTATGTTTCTAAGTCACTACCACTTCTTATGCACTTTTTAAGCACTTTGTCTGTGATTTACCAATTTACTGTGTTCATACCATAACCCTTTTTTGATAGTTCGCAGAGTTTATGCATTGTACCTACATATTCTACATATTCGAATTATCGTACTTCATGTAATCTATATTTGTCACGTGTTTAAATTGCTTAAATAAATTGATTTAAATGTGATATTACTTATATATCTTAAACGAAACTAAACGTACACACTAATATGAATCGTGTTGACCTTTCTAACACCCTACTGGTATAGATCATTGCTTTTATGAATATAACAACCTTGTGCATACCCCATAAAGCCTGTTTTGTTGCATCAAAACCATATTTTTATACTCGTATACCAGTTCAATTTAATAATCATTAATTGTATTTTATTTAAAATTAACTTTTAAGGTACATACAGTAAAAGATCAACTCAAGTGGGACTTGAACCCATGACCTCCACTTTGCTAGAGTGGGGCTCTTTCATCTGAGCTATCGAGGAGGCAAGTTACAATCGACTCAAGCTTGAACTGTATGTACTTTCCTAGTTACGATGTATTATAATTTTTATACACAGAGTGAAGGAGCACAGTCAACTTTTTGTGAATATCATGTGAGCCCGCAATTCGCTAAGGTTTCTCACATGACCAATTTCTATAGTTATCTATTACTATTGCATACAGCAAATAAAAATTAACAATCAGTCACGTGTTGTCATGTGAGAAACCTTAGCGAATTGCGGGCTCACATGATATTCACAAAAGTTGACTGTGCTCAGAGATGTTTAAGCTTCAAAATATAATCAACTAGTTACTCTAAATTACTTACTAAATATATAAACGTTAATGTTTTATACTAAAAGCTTAAAAATTAATCCGCTGCACTAAAACTTAAAACTTCCAACAAATTCATAAACTTCCTATAGATATTACTGTAGAGTGGGGTTACTTGAAACACTTTTTAGATTTAATGGTTAGTTACGGAAAACTGTAAAACATCTCAAATAATTTAAGTTATTCATAATCGGTATACAGATTTATAAAACTAGTGTCAGTTATCAGCAAAACATATTTAAAAAAAAAAACGGAGTGTTCCAAGTTTCCCTCCACTAGGAAAACTTGGAACGAGTATGTATTTTTAATGTATATTACCAATTATAATCTAGATGGGAACTTGGAACAAAGAAAATTCAAAAAATTAGTAATAGGATTATTCTAATTCATTTTATTGTAGTAAATAAAAAACAAAGATAGAAAAATACATATTTATTAAAAATATAATTTTTTTTTGAAACACAAGTAAGAAAGAAAAATGTAAATTGCACGCTTTCTTTAAATAAAAAACTAATCCTTACAAAATCAGATTTTTAAAACTTAATCTAAAAAAAATTTAAATATTAATAACACTCTTAAAATAAACTTTACATTCTCCCTTATTAGGATATTCTAAACACTTTGAAAATGTAAACTTTCACCATTATCACACATAATAAAATACTTGTCTTTTTTGGGTTTTTTAATGGTGTATTTTAAATTATACAATCTAAACGTTTCGATAACACCTACAGTTACCTAATGATTTGATGATGTTCAACGTCCGCAATATCTTCTACATTTGGATAGGTAAAGATCGTTTTGGAGGGTCCTACTGGACACAAAAATTTACAAACATACATATTTTCGTCTTCAATTATTTCTGTTACTTCCCCGACATATTTCTTTTGTTTATGAGGCTTGTCTTCTATTGGAAATGCTACAAGTAAAAACCCACCAACCTCCACTGTAACATCTTGTTCTTGTCTTGGACTTTGTGTGCCTTTACCATTTTCATCGCCATTTTCAATATTCTCATTATCACTAGTTTCTTCAAAACCAAAAAAGGTTTTTGGACCAACTAAAGATTCTGAATCATGTAAAGATATTTCTGGTTCAGAAACAGAACTAGCGGAAGATTGGGAGTCATTCAGAAGTGTTTCCGAGTTAACTTTTTCCAGCTTCTACTGTTAGTCTTGTCTTTTTCTTGATCTGCTGATGTTGAGCTTCATTTCCATATCGCACAGTCGTAAGTTGTTTTACTTAAAGCAGTAGCTAGAGCGGATTCATCTGCTGTTGTGTTCTGGTTAGGAATCCTCTTTAAAACCTGCTGCTTATCCAAAGAATAAATTCCGCATGCTCGGAATCCTGAGTTTACTTTTTCTTCTTGATTATGTCCCATACTATCAAGAGTCTCTTTTAAGAGAGCTGGAAATTGAGCCTTTGGAATGGTTCCTTGGTGCGATAATTTCCACTTCAGTAATGTTTTCCTCCATACAGATTTTAACGGCCAAAAGGAAGATACATCCAAAGGCTGACACAGGTGTGTTGCGTAGGCAGGCAAAAGGACGAATTTAATGTTGTATTCTTGACATTTCTTGATGACATGTGGGGCAAGATGGCTGGAAAGGTTGTAGCCAATCATAGCTTTGGGCCCTGGTCCTAAAGTTTTGAAATATGGGAGTATTACAGTCGTAAACTAGTCATCAAACACTTTTGCATCCGGCCAGCCTGATTTGGTTCGATTGTATCGTGCATTCTTAGGCCCACTAGCAGTAAAAGCTATAACAATAGAAGTACTCATTTTCGACGTGTCTAAACACCGTTCTGCATGTTTCGACCCTTTTTTTACCAACACTTTAGAACGGCCAGCATCATAGGTTAAGTTGCTTTCGTCATAGTTTATAATGGCGTCTGGTCCAATACTCTAAAGTTCATTTTTAAAATTTAAAACTATTCTGTAATCATTTCAGAAGATACTCGGGCTCGATTTCTTTTGATGTTTTCTCCAAAACGATTTGATAATTCTGGGTGTCTCTCGCGAAAATGATAAACCCAGTCCTTCCCAGGTTTGTTTTGTTTAAAGCGACTTTCTCTTCTACCACATTCCCCAAAATAAGAATATATTAGACACTGTAAATCTTGGGTCGTAATAGGAAACCCCCATTTAGCAGCAACAAACAATCCTTCCAAAATCAAATCCTCCTCATATGTCGGGCGGCCAACAGCTTTCATATCTTTATTGAATACTTTTCGAAACAACGTAGCCAATGATATCTCGTATATTTTGTAGGCCTGTCGCATAGAAATAGTTTTACTTTTAATTTCTTCTACTACTGCCGCTAGATTTTCCGAAGAATATTTGGAATACGTTCTTCCTGCAGGATTTTTTTATGGTGTCTTGGCATTTTTCTGTAAAGAAATACTATATTGGATAATAAAAACATTTCTGAAAACTTGGAACACGAGTTCCATGTTTTCGTGCAATTTTGTAAAGTATACAAATTAGGGCATATATAAAAGTTTTGTCAACACAGCTTGAAATTGTGGAAATGTACGGATTGTTTCTCAATGACAATAAATAAGATACATAACCGGCAAAATATCATGCAAATTGACTAAACGTGAATAGATGTTTTAAGAGAAGTTTTTCAATGTTAGTTTTCTGTATTAATGTTAACTTTTAGTTTATGCTCGGTGAACACACAAGTGTACAAATATTTATAACTTCATTTAACTGAGACTTCAAGCACATATATGTATGGTCGGGCCGGCGAGAGGTGTCTTATGCCTCATCTTTTAGTAAAGCATGGTTTAAGATTTTAAAAACGTATGTCGTTATTGGTTCATATAGTTAGTAATTTTGAATACCAACAAAACATCGTCAATGTTTCTAGGTTATTTTCAAATTTAAGCCGCGCAGTCAAATTTAAGTAGTGAAAATTATTAGCGTACCTGGACAATGGAAGTTAAAGGTAAACTTGGCCCCCCGTTGTTGCGTTCCATTTCGAAATAATGCAGTATATTCATTAACATTACTTGAGTTTGGCTTTTCAAAGATTTACCTTTTAATGGCATCATTATTTGCAGCAAAATAAATAAATGCATTCAATCAATTGGAAATACATTTTGCATTATAAACTTACCTCGTAATAGTGAATATTAACCCTCCGTCGGGCGCATTGGATCTGCCAGATCCAGCGATGACGTTTCATTCCCTCTCTCGCTACTTTGTGGGCGGCGCCGGTTGCGGTCCTCAGTAGCTGTTTGTTACCAAATGAGCCTTGAGTACATATTAACCAGTTGTAGTTTGGCATTGCTTTGTTCACGTTATTGACAAAAGTATCTGTGAGATCCATTGCGCTGTGTTGTGCAAAGTAAGTATTGTTTAATTAACATTTAGATTTTCTAGGAGATATGTATTATTTTATTTGTATTATAGCTAAATACAGTAAAACAATGGCTTGTCTTTGCAAAAGCTGACTACTTTTAACAATTCAAAGTTGAAAATTATTTATTATTGATTCTTTTATTGTTGTTTCAGACTTTTTTTTTCAAAAATGAGTGAAAGATTGTATAATACTTCCAATGAGAGAGATGTACAAAATTTGATGAGCTTATTAGAACAGGATAGTGAGGATAATTCATTCTTGGCTGAGAATGTTGAAGATGAAAGTGACATTGATGGTCAAGACGTAGTTGAGGAACGGGATGGTGACTCGGAATCAGAGCAGGATGGTGACGAATCTGCTGATGACGAAGATCTAGCTCCACAATCAGACTTTTTTTTAGGAAAAGATAAAGTTACCAAGTGGAAAAGAACTCCTTCATTGAGAACCGTACGAAGGGCAACCCACAACATACTTACTTGCATGCCTGGTGTAATAGGAGACGCTAAGTCAGCAAAAACTGCAGTAGATTGTTGGAGTTGTTTGTTTTCCGATGACATTTTGTCAGACATTGTAAAATACACCAACCAATATATTCAATGTATCAAAGCAAATTATTCCCGAGAGAGGGACATCAAAACCACCGATATAATAGAGCTAAAAGCATTCATTGGATTGTTGTTCTTGGCAGGTGCGCACAAAGGGAACAAACAGAGTCTTGAAGAGCTCTGGGGCAAGGACGGGATGGTATTGAAAATTTAGCCTCGTGATGTCTATCAAAAGGTTCAAGACTCTAATTCGATGTTTACGTTTCGATGACCGTGATACCAGATCAACAAGACACGCAGAAGATAGGCTTGCTCCCATACGTGATATTTTCACTAAATTCGTACAGAACTGCCGAAATAGCTATTCGCTCGGTGAAAATGTAACAATCGACGAAATGCTGCCAGGTTTCCGTGGCAGATGTGTTTTTCGGCAGTACATACCTTCTAAACCGAACAAATACGGTATTAAAATATATGCACTTGTCGATGCAAAAATGTATTACTCCTACAACTTGGAAATTTATCCTGGAAAGCAGCCACAAGGACGTTATTTGCAAAGCCTTCCGATGTAATCAAGAGATTGGCTAGACCTTTATTTGGATCTGGCCGCAACATTACTGCAGATAACTGGTTTACGGGCTTTCAGCTAGTCGAAGATCTAAAAAAAAAGAAATTGTCCTATGTCGGCACAGTAAAAAAATAAGGAGTTACCGCCTTTATTTGTTTCTACCAAGCAAAAGAACTATATACCAGCTTGTTTGGTTTCAAAAGGACTACTTAGTTTCATACGTTACACGCAAAAGTCCCGTAAAGAATGTCATCCTTGTGTCCACGCTCCATGATAATGATAACTCCATTGATCCTGCTTCCGAACAAAAAAGTAAACCAAGCATAATTACATTTTACAATTCAACAAAAGGAGGAGTGGACACAGCCGACCAGATAGTGGAACGTACAATACTGCTCGAAACGTCAAAAGATGGCCAATGGTTATATTTTTCACGATGCTCAATATAAGTGGTATCAACTCCCAAGTTATATACCTTGGTAATAAACTAGATCCATTGCGAAGAAGATTATACCTGAAGCAGTTGTCCCACTAGTTAGTCTTAGGAGAAATTACGCGAAGAAGCATGAAATCTGTTGGATTGTCAGTAGACCTTCAGCTGAAACTAAAAGATTTCGTCCGGTTAATGAAGAAACAACTGAAAATCATCCCAGGACCATCGAAAAGACTAAGATGCCAACCAGGCTTAGTGGAGACTCGTACTAGAAGAATGTCAAAATATAAATGTCAAAAATGCAACAAAACAATTTGTTTGTCACATGCTTTTTTGTCTGTGAACCTTGCAACAATGTATAAACAACTTAGAGGTAAATTTAATAATATTACTATGCTTATATTTTGTATTTCCTTACTATTTTTCATTCTTTTATATTTGTATCAATATTTTATTGACGTGAAAATATATTTAAGCTTGAGCTTGTTTACATTTCTTGGTGCGAGGCCTTCTTTTTACCCGAGGGTAGCCGAGGATAAAATATATGGCCGAGCACCAAAATGACAGCGACGTGTAATAATTGTAATGTTCACATAAAATTAGAAAAAATTAAATTTTGAAATATTTGTTGACAAATCAATTAAATACATAAATAAAAAAGTTTATATATTTAGTTATATACCACTTTTCTTTATGTATTAAAAGTAACGATTACAAAAATATATTAATGCTTTGAAGTATAACTTGTTTATTTTAATAAAATTGATTAACTGCTGAAGGATTTGCTTAAATGTGGAACAAGGTGGTCAGGAAAAAATGGATCTCACAGATCCATTCCCCACATGTCACAAAAGATATTGCGCCCGACGGAGGGTTAATAATAATAGTTTTGAAACAAACTGTTGTTTACAAATACAATGGAAACTAATAAATTACGAAGCGAAAGATAAATTATTATAACTACAAAACACGATGCGATTATACGAAACGAAATCTTGCAAGGTTAAATAGCCAAGAAGACATCTGACAGAGCCATGCGCTTTGACTTTAGAATCGACATATATTTTTAAGTCCTGCATTTAAAATATATAGCAGACGTAATATTATAACCCGTCTTTCTTTAAGTGGGAACTTCGCACTAAGATAAAGGGAAACATATGCATTTCACAGTAATAATTATATCCCCATTCTCGAGTCCACCATGAGACACCTCTCCCCGGCGCTACTATAGTAATCTATACCTGTTCACACAATATAGCAATTATTCACATTGTTGCCAGTTTTCCCAAAAATTATAAAAGTTGAAGTTTTGTTCCTAGTTACCCCGCCGTTTTAAGTAACCCCACTCTACGGTATATTTGTATATAATACCATTGTTTATACTATAAACAATAATAATACCTAAACTATTAAAAAACCAAAATTAACAATAAACTGACAATAAATAAAGAATCTAATACAGTAAGCATGTCATGACTAACTGAATCAAATTGAAAAATCAAATGGCATTTCACAAATTAAAGACAATTGACCACAAAACACTGTGTGCTCTGTGCAATTGACTGTACGCTTAAAATTAAGATTGCCATCTATTGATTGGGAGTAGAAACATAAATATTACGAGCCTTCCAAAGTCGTATTTGCGTAAAACATCTATTGGGGTAGGTTATCTGTGTTGCAAGAGCTACCATTAGCCCATTTAGAGGAATATGAAGCAATTCCATAACTTTGATTAATATATTTGTGTAATCCAGGCTCGACAAATTATTAATATTTAGTTTAAAGTTGATTCCGTATATTTCTCATTGGGAATGTGCAACAAAATTTGAATTTCTAAAGGAATTAATAGGCGTGTCGGTGTTTTCATAAAATTTTGAAGGTGACCGGTTTTTTTGCCGGTCAGGGTATAACACTAGCATCATTTCATCGATTATTTTTAGGATATACATTGCAAGAATGTTAAGTAGGTATTTATTAAGTTGAAATGATTGTGTATAAGCTCTTTAATTAGTCACAGTTGCATACTTTATTCAGAATGGTAAAAAGTTTAGAACCAACAAAATTTCAATAAAAATTAGTAATAAAAAGTATAAATGGGATATAACCAATTATTATTTATGGAAGTAAGTAAGCTTCATTGTGTATTTGTGTATTTACACAACTTCATTACCTATATAACATAGCATATTAATTTTGTCAAGACCTATGAAGATTGATAAGGTGTATGAATTAGGTTTTATAGATAATTTATTAAAGTCGTAAAGTTGTTCATGATAAATTTAAAGATCTAAAAGATTATACCTTTGAGTGTAAAGACCGACTCTCCGTTTATTGTTTCTCTTTTAAAACTTAAGAAATAATAATCTATTTCGTACTAAAATATACATCCTGAATGGAAAATCACAATCAAAACCTTTTGTATTAAGGCCAGTTAGAAATAAGTACACCGTAGCTGTGAAAAATAGGATTTGAAACCCGACAAATATAATTAATAGATTCTCAATTAGCAAAACGATTAAATCTAACACAGTTCCTCTAAATTAATTGATTTATCTCTTATAATTGCATTTTAAATAATAGGAATTTGATCGTGAAACCATTAAGTTCGTGATTAAAAACTTTTATTCAAAAGAAATGCATGCCAGTATCAAATATACTAACATAATTTCGCCGTCTGTGACTACCGTTTAGGAATAAACGTGATAATTCTGTACTTACAGAGAAAGTAAGTTTCATTAGATCACTTTCGATATTAATAATCAAATTTAAATATGCAATAATTTCTATAACGTTAACCAACTAACTCTAAGATAGTACAACCGCAGGGAGTGCTGCATTTAGTGCGAATTCGGGAAAATATATCCCGAACAAGGTAGGTGCAGCTTTTTGTAACGAATAAATTAATAAAATTAAAAACAAATAATTTAACATTGTTTGGTCTTTTATTCTAAATGGATTGGTAGCATATATTTTTTTTAAATGAAAAATACTAACATAAATATTAATAAATATACAGGGTGATCCGAACTCGATGGTCAAAACGAAAACAGCCGATTCCTCTGACCAAGTGAAACAAAAAATTGTTAATAAATATAAAGTCTATTGTTACCGGTTTTCAAGATACAAAGTGTTTCTTAATTTGTTGCCCCCAAGATCTCCAGATCTTACCCCTCTGGATTTCTTCTTGTGGTGAACTCTCAAAGAACACGTTTATGCTACTCAACCTAGAACGAGAGATTGAGGCAATTCACAACTCAAGTCTGTTAACATTACAAGCACAGATAGCTTCAGCAACAGCCGTAGGCGATGCCGTCAGTGCATTAAAGTAAATGGCAATCACTTTGAAGCATTACGTAACAATTGAATCTTAGTTTAGCTTAGGTTAAGTTTGCTTTGATGTAGTAGTATGTCTTTTCTCTTATTATTTTTTATTATTGTTTATTCTTATATATTCTTGTAGCTTTGATGACGATATCTCAATTAATTAACCCTGAGTGTCATAATTCGAAAACTAGCGTGTTAACCTCCGGCTTCAGTTAAAGCTTACAGAATACAGAAGTTTTTCGTTCGTCAGCCGTACATCAAGTGGGTCTTCATAAAAGACTATTGCTCTTGGAAATTCGTCATAAAGTTTGAAAAAATCTTGTTTTGGAATTAGTTCAGGTCTTAAAAATGCTGAATAATGAATTTGTTTCGAACCGATTCAAGATTCCGGAAGGAGATGTTGTGTTCAAAATTTTCCTTGGGCATATTTCGGGAACTCCTCTAGTTTGGAACATACAGGGTCATATTAATGGGAACTCTGCGAAATCGAAAAAATTAAAAAACATCTTGAAAACCGGTAACAATAAACCCTAAATTTATTAATAATTTTTGTTTCATTTGGTCAGAGGAATCGGCTGCTTTCGTTTTGACCATCGAGTTGGGACCACCCTGTATACCAAAATATTGCCTTGTCGTGTCCGTTATATCAGCAGCATTTCAATTCTGCTACCAACCATATAACGTAATTACCCTAGTTTCTGTTGGAAAGTAAAAAACACCGCTGTGTGGGAAAACAAATTTTCGGCGCATCGGGAGTAACCGGGAAATACCTATTTTAAAGCTATGAGTACAAATAGCTATATATAGGAGTCCGGCAATTTCTCCGGCATCTTTTGTTTTCTGCAATTTTAATCTGCACATCAGTTGATTGTAAAGTTACAGACATTATTTATTGGAGTATGAGGTAAAATAGTTAATTGCTTACTTAAATGTGTGTTTATATACACTTGCGCTGACATTAAATTGATAATTGGAGTAAAGAGTAATTTTCATTAATACTAGTAGTAAATTGGTGACTACTGAAAAGACGTTCACCTATTTCAACCGTATAAACTTGATTAAAATTAATACGAAATCATTCATTAATCCATTCATTCATCATTGGTAAAGGGGCCCTGTTGGTGAAAAGGCATCTTTGGCCTTGTCTAATCCCAAACCGTCCATCCGTCTGAGATAATTGTGTTTTAGCGACATCTTCAGCTGCTGGGAAAACATCCTGAATTATCCTCCATACAGAGACCCGAGCAGCTTATTGGAAACCGTGCAAGTTCAGGATTGGCCCCAAAAACCGCCTGAAGAGTAGATTATCTTTCGGTGGCGCCGGAAACTTTTTAACTCGTTTTCACCCCTGGAACGAAGAATCCGATAACTTCATTCCGCCGAGGAGTGGTACCAAAAAATAAAATAAATATAATAAGTTATATTTAACCCAAATAAATTATTTTCCGAACGATTCAAAATTTTTGTATTGGTGTACGATGAGAGCAGGCTTCACTGCAGACGGCAAACAACCTTTACAGTCCTTTGATTATAATTAATCAATAACAAATGTTTAAACATGGAATTCTATAAAGTAAGTTTACAAAACATTAATTTTACTTTAGGTTTTTCGCAAAACTTTTGAAAAAGAACATACCCAAATATATAAGTTTATCCAAACAAAACGTTCACTAACTTCAAATAATCCTTCATCTTAGTAAAATCAATTACAGAGTAACGAAGTTAAAAATTGACTTACGTTACGAGATAGGATAAGTTACGTATTACGTCTAATTTGGCTACAGGGAAAGAAAATTAATTTTGAAAACAAATTATAAATGTTTGTGATAGAAAAATTCAATTCTTCAAACCATAAAATTGTATATTACAGAAACAGAAATACTGCAACTGCAAGTCCAAGTACTTGTTAAGCAAGCTAATCAAGCGGTTAAGTTATCAGTTCATAGGAAACACGAAAGGCAGAGCGCTGTATACATACGCATTTGTCGTGCACCAACCGTAAATACAAACATGCCGAATAGGATATAGTGAGCAATTTAGGCCGTTGAGGTGAGACGAAAAATAAGAGGTACTTACCGCATAATGAAGTAGTCTAATAGAAACTCCCACTAAAATTATTTTTTTTCTTTCCGCATTAAGCATGTTTGGTAATTAAATTGCAATAAGTTAATAAGTTGCAAAGAGCTTTACATATTTAAAGTTTAGTAATAAAATTATACTACGTGAATTTATAAATTTGTCCCAAAAATTACAGCAATTGGTTTGAGTAAGACAAAAGATTTGTATGTTAATGCATGTCTGGCCATTTTAACGCTTACATAATTTCATAATACCAAAGGCTTTTCCTTTTGCTAATGACATGCCTCCCATTTTTACCCTACTATAAATAATAATCAGTAACTTAATTAAATGGACATATAGAGGACACGTTGTATACCCTATAAAACGCCCCGAAGTTTTTAACCAATACACCTAATTATTTAATTGTATCCGTACTTTAATTGCGCTCAGCATAAACCTTTCTCATTTTCTTTCAGCTAAATAAATACAAACAATTAAAATTAAGCCCTCATTTACTCCTCAAATAACCAGGGCCTTTCAGACCTGGGGGTACAATGGGTGAGGGGCACACGGGCGGCCAGCCCAGGTGGCGACGGTAGACACCCGGTTACAAAAAGTCTAAGCATGCAAAAATAAAAGACTAGCTTGATCATTTAAAGTGAGACATTTGATTAAGGAAATGTGAGTCATAGTAGTGCTTCATCTATGCCCCAAGTTTTGTCTAAGGACAGCATATTGAAATCTTCAAATACTCCTTTATTCTTTAGGTAATAGGCACTTATAACCGTATTCTACAATAGATGTAAACTCCTCCCCTAATGCTACGAATTAGTTTAATTTAATTAATCACAAGATATTTTTTTTTGTTAAAGTGTAGGAATTTTTTTCCGAGACCACGACTAACCCACTTCCCACTGCTTCTTCAATTTATATAAATATCATTTCTTGTTTGCTCTAATCCTCTTTTACTATTTTCGGAGTAGTTACTGTTGCATGTAAATCTATATCGTCAGCGAATTGTGAAGTTTTTATGTTTTTCTTTAAAAATGATTCGCCTTACAGTCCGCGTGGCCAAAGAATGCCTGAACGTTGGATGCGCATTCGTCCAACTTCAAGTCTCTTAAGCGCGGCATGTCAGTGGCGTCGCCACCAAAAGCGCGTTCCGTTTATTATCATGTATTACACTAATTAATTATTTATTTCTGTTATTAATTTACATACGTACTTGTTAATTTAACTTTATTACAATTATTGCAACAAAACGACAGTGAACCATTTTGTATCCTATGTGAATTTTAAAGCTCATAATACTCAAATTTATTAGACAAATATGTATAAACAACAAATACTTTCACAATACATAGTAAAATAAATAAGTACTTTTGCAGCGCATGTAATGCTAATGGCATTTGCTTAAATTCTCATTAAAGACATCCTAATAGTTGACATTCCTTAGTATCATTAAGAACAGATTAGCAAATATTCAAAAATGTTTTTATTAGTTAGTTTGTCTTCAACTGTGATTTAAAAGCGAGTGTAGAAATATGAGTTCTACATTGGGAAAAAGTGGCCAAGTAAGAAATATCATAATTTTTTTAAATCCTCAATAATACTCTTAAAATACAGCCTATTCTGTTTTTATAATTAAAAATCGTCCTTATACTTTTTTGATTTTCATAAACGATTAAACTGTTGTGTTCATTTGTAATTCAAATATAAAATTTATTACTTGTCAACATGGTTATTTTTTTATTTTATAAATGTTTAAACTATTACTGTTCATATGTAATTCAAATAAATAAAATATTTTAAAATTTCTTGTGGTTTGGTGACGAATAATTGAAAACGCGACACCGACGCCACTGGTAATGTTTTCAGTCGCTATTGCGTTAACGAGTGCGGCCGAATACACGAACATCCATGCGCGACACGAGGCATTCTTTGGCCGCGCGGACTGTACTTCTTAATCATGAATCTCGCATAACTTTGAGCTTAATTAAGAAATAATATCTAATGCTTTGAATATTCGCGGGAAATCATATATCCAATTTCCATCATTTAAAATGTTCCCACTCTTTCATTGTATTTGTCTATTTAATATAAAATTGTGATAATTATACTAAGGCATATTTATTCTTTACATAATAAAATATTCAACGTAATTGAAATCACTGTAAATAAGCCAACGTTTCTTGTATAAACGTAATGTTACTTCTTACTTCATTACTTGTTGGAACTCGCGTCGTCGTTAGCTTTTCGGCTCCGTGCAGGAATTTGCAGGAAATAGCTTGTTTAAAATTAGTCCTTATAAATACGCGCATCGAGTAGAAATTTGTCATTTAATTCCGACCATGTGAGTTTAAAATATTGTTCTTGATGCTTAATTTTTGTGTTCGATTTTGCGATTGTCATAGAGTTATAGCGGCTGCAAATTTATTAAACGTAAGTACACTTTATGGTATATTTTTTTTCTTACGCACGTTTACACAACTAATAGGATAAATGTATATATCTTGATAATGAGATTTGGGTAAAAAATACAAATATTTTGTAAATGCTTTAAAACATAACATTAATTAAATAGCCCGATAGGTATAAACTTTGATTTATCAATTGGAAGAATTAAAACAGAATCGTTCGTGTGCAAAATATTTTATCCAAATCAATGTGTTGAAACAGCAGAGCATTGCTTTGCAAAGATTTATCTTTATCAAAATGTATCCAAGCGTTTTAACTCTTACATTACATTTTATTCTAAATAGATGTCGGATAATCGGAGAAAGCTTTCTGGAGCTCAATACAGAAAAAGGGAGCTCGAAAAACAAGAGTTAGCCAAACAGTGACGAGATAGACGAGGCACAGGAAGAACCATCTTCATTAAACAACATTCTGAAGTTGTTTTAACCGAAGAGACCAATCCTGAAGCAGTTGAGTCGGTGGTCAAGAACAAGTGAGAAGGGCAGGGTGCATTAGAAAACTTGCCGATTGCGCCAACTGGCTTTGCAAAAACAAGCACTCGCTAACGATATATTAGAGGTAAAAAATTTTCAGACCATTCTCAATCATCAGCTTGTTGCATTCAATAACGTCTGTCAAGGCATTAATAAATACAACAAATAGCAGTTTAAACCCCTGAAGAACCCCAAATGTAGCAAAGAGGAGATAAGATTGGAAGCCATTGTGCATAACTGTTTGAATTCTTCTAACTAGATGAGACGGCATTATATTGAGAAGGGGTTTGCTAAAACCTAAGCAGTTCATTTTATATATACGCAGAGAGTGATCTACTCTATTAAAAGCTGTGTACACTACATTCACTTGACTGCGGCTAACATGTGGCTATATATTCAAATATTTAACCTTAAAACTGATCAGTTGTAACTTTCTTTCAACAAATTCCGTGCATTAAAACTCTGTTAGTGTTGCTTACTGCATTACAAATCGAAAACTTACAAAAAATTCAAATGAACACGATCAAGCTAGCAGTAACTTTCTTGTTTATTAGGGTAAAGAACTTCTGTTTGTTAGCGTTTTATTGGTACTCTATACTGCCGTTTAAAGTTTCGTTACTGCTGAACAAACGAATTTGTGATGATGCATTCAAATATTTGACCTTCGGGATGTAACTTTTTAGCAATTCCGCCCAATAAAATTCGATTCGGTAAAATTGTATTAGTGCTCTTTACTGCCACTAATTTTTTTTAGTGCTAAGAAATCGAAAAGATACAATTTCAAATGAACACCATTAAGATAGCTGTAACTTTTTTGTTTATTTTGGTAAAATAACTTCTTTTTCTTAGCTCTCTACTAGTGCTCTGTACTGTTCTTTAAGGTTCAGTTATTGCCTAACAATTTTTCATAATAGAGTTCTCTCCGTTAAAATTTTGTTACTGCTCTTTACTGCCGCTTAAGGTTTTTTTACTGTTTTAAAAATCCAGAGATTACAAATAATTCAAATGAACACGCTCAAACTGGTCGTAACTTTTTTTTATTCTCTTAAACTGGCTTCGGTTTGTTAGTACTTCCTTAGAGTTCTTTATGAATATTTAATTTTGACTTGACCGGCTATAATTTTTTAGCAAGTTTGACCAAAAAAATTCCATTCGTTACTATTCTTTGTTGCTGCTTAAAATGTTGTTACTACTCAACAGATCAAAAAGTTTCAACAATATCAAACGCCACAACCGGGCTAGCCATAACTTATTCATTAGTATGTCGTTACTGGAATTATGTGTCCCTCGATGCTTTGTTAGTTTTACGAGTAATAAAGTTGCAAACCCGAGTTTACAATTTGAATCTAAAGCACGCATACATTGTTCGAATACGGCTAAGCTAAAAAGCGCCCGGCTTGAAAAGTGACAGATTCAATTCCCGTTCTAGTACTACTCATGATGTAGGTTTTCCCTAGATTAACCCTAAAGTAGTATCTTCCTCTTAAAGGAAGCAGCAATCATGGTCAGCATGTAAAGTATGCCACAGAAAATTGTCTTTATGTTTGCAGTACCAGAATAATTTGGTTTAAGCCAACACGTTTGTGCTTCAATTACGTTGACAAGCGCAAACAATTTACAGGCGAACAGTACAAAAACGCGTTTAAAAATTATGTGATTATTTAAGCCAACCTAATGTAAAGAGTTTAACATTCTTTCCACAAGCAACTTGGATTAATAGTTTATTACTTAACAATTTTTATTTTTATGAAAAGTGTCCAGACCCCAGAACTTTTGGTGGTTGTATGTGGGGGTGGAGCTGCGGGGTAAGAAGAAAATGGATTTTACCTTTTTCATCTGTAATAACTCAAAAACTTAAACAAACTACACCCAAAATGCTTAAAGTTAATGCAGTGGGTACGAACGAACATGCAGTTAGCAAGGAACTCGCCATGTTTAAAAAAATATGATAAGGGAGAATTATTAAAAAACTAGAAGCTGTTTTAAAGGTAAGTTCTAAATCTGACAACGAATTCAGTAAAATATAGGTATATATAATGTTATTGTAACGTAGAATTTTGCTATGTTCAATAATTTAAATAAAACGGTTTCAAACATTTATCTACTATCAACATGTAAGGTCAAGTTTTACGTCATTTAATAACATCGTAATATCTTACTTTACCGCAATAGTGCGGAAACCATCACTTTACCGCACTAGTGCGGTAAAGTAAAAGTGAGAATAAAATAATTACTAAAATAAAATCTAACAAAATTTATTAAACTATTTATTATAAACATTCATAATGGAATCCTTGCAATTATTTTGATTTGACCTTATTTTCAAAACTGACTATAGAAGTAATATTGACAATCTGAGTGTGATTAATCTTTACAATCACAATTATATAATACGTTTGCTTGGGTAATACCATGCTTAATACATTTCGCTGATTGAATTACTTATTTCTCTATACAGGGTGATTTATAATAGGTGTACAACACTTTGACATCGTGTTCGGGAAGTCATTTTAAGAAAAAATATTTTATGAAGATAGGTCGTATTTTGTTTATTTATTGAACATCAGATTTAAATTTCGGCAAGACGGTGCAACAATAGCGCGTGTTTACGACTCAATGGTTCGCAGGTGTCATGCTAGCATTCGAGCTCAAGGGGGGCATTTTGAACAACTGTTATAGACAATATTTTCCTTTCATAGTCGTTTATTTTTGAAAGTTTTAATTTTACTTTCTAATTAAATAAAGTTTCAAACATATGTAGTTCTGTAAATAAACAAAATACGATCTATCTTCATATAACATTTTTTTCTTAAAATGACTTTCCGAACAAGATGTCAAAGTTTTGTACACCTATTATAAATCACCCTGTATAATTAATACTGATAGTAGATAAAACGTTGTACCATATT
The DNA here is from genome assembly GCA_036346205.1 of Vesta saturnalis. NCBI lineage: Eukaryota > Metazoa > Arthropoda > Insecta > Coleoptera > Lampyridae > Vesta > Vesta saturnalis. The sequence goes on along the minus strand of JARFJB010002077.1, from coordinate 1,589,403 downwards.
CGTATCGTAATTTCATATTACGATACTTGCTGGGTGATCGTAAATAACTATTATTTACTCACCTTACTTTTAAATAATTATTAAGTGAACACAAATTTAGACCACAAAAATATCACTATATGAAAGACAGATAAACTGTAACTTCACAAAAAAAAAACAAAGAAAATAAAGATATACCATAAATCAGCCTTTTTTACGACGTTGAGATGGTGGGATTCACTGGACCGGTTGGGATTATGAATTATAGGCTGTCCACCAATCAAATCACGGGAAGTTGCAAGTTTCTAAGATGTTTTGTATACAGAAGTGTGTAACGGCCTCGGGAATTGATGACAGGATGCGATATTTCTATTTTTCATTTTGCATTAATATTTACAGGTGTATTCTGTTTGAAATTTCCATTAGTGTTATATATATTTCCAATCCCTTCCAGGTCCATGATCTCGTGTATTGATAGGATTCCTTTAAGAAATTTCGTAGATTCGGTATCATTTTTCATCTTCAGGTCACTAATAATCTTATTCCGCTTCGCGTTATTTGCGAGCGAGCGTGCGAGTGTGCGTACATGAGTGCGTGCGCGCGTGCGTGTTATGTGCATGTGTGCGTTACGTGAATGTGTCCATATGTGTTTGTACCGTTTAAATCAGCTTAGTACGCGTGCAACAACATTTTTGTTGCATTAGTGCGCTAAACGATAACTTTGTACACTAAAAATGATGCAAAAAGTGTTCGTTTGTTGAATGAACGTAGAAAAATAAATAAATTTAGCCAGGTAGGATATATGTAATATATGTGTTACTTTTTTACAATACAATAATTTTCATACGTGTATATATTTAATTGTTTTATACGTCTAATATAAGAGCAAATATGAACAAGTTACAAATCTTGGTATACCAACTGATTAACTCATGCCACTATTTGCTAACATACGACGAAATAGGCATAAGAAAGTTATGTGCTGGCGATGTCTCCTTTTTTAATGTTTGTATTTCAATTTTGATAGTGTCCTGTAATTGGATATGTAATCTGTAGGATCATGATCCATTATTATTACTAATAATAAAATAATAAAATCGGTTCACCTAACACAAATATGAGCCAACAGGACAATTGGATAGAAGATTGTAAACTTAAAAATTTTTATATGAGAATCATGTAATCATTTTAAAAAACAAAATTAATTATTTAAAAGCAAAGAAGGAATAAGTATAATGACAATCCTGTATTACAAGTGTTTTGTAACTGTGGTTTCATATTAGTTGAGTTGATCGGTCTATTTCCACAGTTTTTGTTTTTAGAGCGCGACGTTTCGGAAGCAGACTCTGCTTCCGTCATAAGGCTTAGTCCTGAGACGGACTGTTTTCGCACTTTAGTCGAATTCATATGTTATGACTTTTTACCAAACACTTGACTACTCTCAGATTCGAACTTTGGTACCTTTCACTTACATTTTAAAAATATTTTTGATCATATAGGGTGTTTTATGTTATTGGAGCAAACTAAACTTATACTTTTTAAATAGAACACCTATATATATATATATATTATATATATATATATATATATATATATATATATATATATATACATTTTGGAAAGCCCATAAAATAAGTTTTCATTTAATACCAAATTGTATGGGTCTATCTCCTTTTGTTTAAGAGAAATTCAATTGTTTTTCAAAAAAAATCCCAACTGCGGCCACCGCCACTAGTTTGTTGGGCGACTTTTGTTTATTTTCAACTGGTAGAAAATTATTTGTGGTCCTGTACTATTTTGAAATTTCTTAATTTTCAGATTTTTTTTAATAATATACAGGGTGTGTCACTATTTGTAGATACAACTTTTTTAATTTTTTTCAATGGCACCCCCCATGCTGTTCATGTCATTCGATGCCTCTTTTGATATTCTTTCTTTTTTATGAAGCATGTCTAACACCTAAAATTAATAATTTTCAACATATTTTCAGTTTATTTGTGAAATTGCGATTGTAATACAAAAAGACTGAAAATAAAGGTCATGGAATTGTAGTTTCATGCTAAAGAATTTTTTAATCAAGTTGTATTAATTTATAAAAGAAACTTTGGCGTTTTTTATCATACTAAAATGTTTTCCAAGTAAAAACAAGAGTTAATATAACAACTACAAATTGATGACTGAATTAAATTATTGTTTGAACAAAATTGGTACATACTCTTTCTGAAGTACTCAATTTGATCAACTTTTCCATTTTCTACGTCTTTTTGTAAATTTAAATTGGTTATTGATCAAATAACAAAGATTATTTGGAATTAATGTTTAAACTGGCAATTAAAAAACGAGAGTGCCATGAAAAAATTGCGTTGAAAAAAGAAAAGTCGTTTGTAACAATTGTTTCTATTCAGTTTAAACCTAATTTGTGTTGAAAATGACTCAGAATGTCAAAAAAATTGTTTATTGGCAAATAGAATTTATTCAGCAAGATATCCCGATGCTGGAAAAAAACCGCTACCTGAGGCGTTTCAAGATCATTTAAAGAAACAGGCAGTGTTAAATTTAAGAAACGGGAAGTAGCTAATAAAGCAGTGACAAATGATGAAAACCAACTTACAATTTTACTTGCAATCTAAGAAAATCTTCATGTAAGTACTTCACAATATAAAAAAATCTAGCGTGAAAAATATATTAAATGCCCATAAATACCATGGACATCATATAGAACTTCTTCAACAACTATATGATCAAGATTTTGAACGAAGAATTAATTTTTGCAACTGGTTTTGCAAAAAATTGCGGAAGTTCCTAATTTTCTCAATTCGATATTATTTAGTAACGAAACTACCTTCTAAAGTAATGGTTTAGTGAACAGACATAACATGCATTATTATAGCACTGAAAATCTTCATTGGATCAGGCATGTTGACCAACAAAATCGGTGGTCACTAAATGTGTGGGGAGGAATTATTGGGTCCCATGTTATATGTCCTTATTTTTTGAAGATACTCTAAGCGGCGAGGTGTATTTAAATTGTTTAAGAGATGTGCTACCTAACCTTCTTCAAAATAGTAATGAAGCAGTTTATGGAAATGTGTGGTTCCAGCATGATGGTGAACCCACCCACTACCTTCGAGACGTGTGCACATTTTTAAAGCACTAGAAAGAAAATCAGTGGATAGGTGGCCAGCGAGATCACCTGATCTGACCCCACTCGATTTCTTTTTGTGCGGTTACGTAAAAGATTATGTGTATACAGAAATTCCAATCACACCAGAAAATATGGAGGAAAGAAATACTTTTCAAAGGTGAAAAATAATTTTGTGCGACGTGTTAATAAATGTATTGAAGTTGAAGGAAGAACATTCGAGAATTTAATGAGAAATTGATTTTTTTTTCTTTATTATTTTATTGTTCTTGCTTTGTTGTAATTTGTATTTGTTAATTTTATTACACAGTATTGCATATAAAAATAATACATATTTACAGTTATTTTCACCTGCCTAATTTACTGAAAATAATGCGTAGTTAATTTACAATGTTAAGACAAATTTGGTAATGCCAATAAATAAATCGTTGATCTGAACATAATCAAATTGAGTCCTTCAGAAATTTTACTAAGGACTGATTTAAATTTGCCTAGAATCAAGAGTGTTTTATGCATTAAGTCTGTTCAAAGGTCTGTTAAATTTAAAATAATTCATTAAACCAATTTGTAACTGTTATATTAACTCTTGTTATTATTTGAATTTTTTTTTAATAAGAAACTACAATTCCATGGTCAACGTAATACATCTATTTTCAGTCCTTTTGTATTACAATCGCAAATAAACTGGAAATATTTTGAAAATTAATAATTTTGGGTATAAGAGATGCTTGATGAAAAAGAAAGAATATCAAACAAAGCATCGAATGATACGAACATCATTGGGAGTGCCATTTAAAAAAATTAAAAAAAGTTGTTTTTACAAACAGTGACACGCGTGTACATTAGTACAAAAAAATTAAGATATTTCAAAGTACCATATAACCACCAAAATTTTTTTGTCATTTTAAAATAAACAAAAGTCGTCTAACAAATTAGTGGCGGCGAACACAAGTGGTATAATTTTTTCGAAAAACAGTTGAATATCTCTAAAACCAAAGGAGACCCACACAATTTGGTATCAAATAAAATCGTATTTTATGGGCTTTCGAAAAATGTAATAATATACATGAAACACCTGTATAATCGAAAATATTTTTAAACTGTAGTATCTATTGATATCTACAATCTACCCGTGGTCCAAAAATCATTTCTCTAACTTATTTCGTCTTTGTACAATTTTCCACCCCCCTTGTTTGACCACTCTGTATATTTCATTGTCTTCTGTTCGACAAGCTGCAAACGATAACGACTTTGCATAATATATTATTTCGTTGAGAGAATTTAATAAAATTCATTTTATTTTCGGTAATACGGATATTAGTAAATCTAAATGGAAATGAAACCGACAGCTCTCAATTTGCTTTAAGAATTTGAAAGTAATTAATGCTTCCATTTTATTTTTTCACAGCCCAATACGTAAACTAAGATATAAGTATTTAAATTTATATAACAATTTATTTGTTGAAACATGTTCCATAACAAATATTTAAAGTGAATTTAATTCACAGTTTATCCTAATTACATTGCTAAAGATATACATTTTATAAAATTATTCACAATTTACACTAAAAAACGTTTTAAAAATAAATCATTAGGTTGCTATATTATTAAACTTATGGCTTTGAAGATATCCAAAACTGATAATGTAGCCTTCCGCTTATAATTTCATGATATTATTGCTTACACAATCTAATTTTAGTACATTTAATAATATCGATTAGTTTATGGAAAAATGCACTTCTAATTTGACAACAGAATAAACATACGGTATAGAAAGGATAGAGGTTTGCAGTTTTTAAATTCACGTACTACTTTGTTGACCTAGATTTCATGCAAAATCGAAAATTATTATCTCCTTTTGTTTTCGACTTATAGGCAAATGTCGATATTTCTACACTTTTTTCAAGGTCTTATAGCTCGCTTAATACTATTATGCTGATATATTTCGACAACGGTACTTATGTATTGCGAAGTGCCGAATTACTTCGCTGCTTAGAATTTTTCTAGGGAGTGCGGTTTTGTAATAATATAAACCTGGATTTCTTTAAGTGGGAATCATAGTTGGCTTTGCAACCATCAGCTGCAGTTCTTTCTTAACTTTTCAAGAATATAAATATAGACATTCCGGAAAAATATCTTCCAAATGGTTTTTTCAACAGGACAGTGCCCCAGTCAATAATGCTTTGGCAGTGAGGAATTACTTAGAAAACTGTTTCCCAAATCGTTGGATTGCAACATTCGGTTAATAAAAGCACGGTTTAGGTTAGGGCAATGCTCGTGCGCGAGCATTGACCCGCGCGTTTGTTAATCTAACCTAATATTGCACGTGTATTGACCTAACCTAATATTTTGCGTGTATTAATCTAACCTAATATTGTACATATATTGACCTAACCTAGAATTCTTCGTATATTGACAGCACTTTCATAAGACAGGTATAGGACTCCGGAAATTGTTCTCGGGCCTTCTCCCTTTGTCAGGTCTCCGTCCCCTTGTCGGGACCCATTCTTTGTTATGGTGGTATAACTTGAACGAGATTGATTTGATTGAGATTAATCAGATTGATTGAGCTTGATTTGATTGAGATTGATTTGATTGAGCTTGATTTGATTGAGATTGATATGATTTATTGATTGATTTGATTGTCTGATTGATTTGGTTGATTGATTAGATTGAATTTAATCTGATTGAGATAGATTTGGTTGAGATTGATGTGATCTGATCATCATCTTAAATTTATTTCTATATTACACGGCAATTTAAAATTGAGTGGTAATTAAGAATCTGTTTATGAATTTGATTAAGAGAAACCAGATTTAAAATTCAAGTCTAAGATGCTGATTAGAAACTACCCTGTGTCAAAGGGTAAACAATATTGAATCAAGCAGTAGGAATTGATAATTGAAGCAAACTAACCAAATGATCTTGCTAGAGTTTTACATGTTAAACGTTTTGATCATCTTACGAGGCTAAAATGTTTAAGGTATTTTAATTAATTGATCATCTAAGTTGCGAGTAAAAGCTGATTATTTAATTAAACATGGGAGTAATGATACCATATGGAGCTTTTTATACTGATATTACTTAAAATAAAAGATGAAGTGTGTTATCAAAATTGGAAATGAAAGTCAACTTGTTTAATAAGGTAACTATGATAAAGATGGAAGGCCCTTAAAATACAATTAGGCTATTAACATTCTTTGCTATTAAACAAATTTAAGGTTTCTAGTTGTGTACAATCATTTAAAATCGTTGGACGTAACAATGTAAGTAGAATAATTTTTATAAATCCAAAACTATATTGTCTGTTTTTCAAGCTTGTTTATAAATCCAAGCTATTCTCAAAACAAAGGTTATATAAAAGATGAGGTGTATTAACAAAATTGGAAATGAAATCAACTTGTTTATTTGCCCCCTCCCCCCAAGCATTTGTCCATTTTCAATAACGACTTAATGTGTTCAAGCTTGTTTATAAACCTAAGGCCCTTTTTGACAAAGGTATTTCTGATAGCACAGTCTTTTTATGTAAAACAATACAGAGGCTTAGTTTCAAGTTTAGTTATAAAATATACCGGTATTTTTGAACTAAAAGTTGGCTTTTTCAAGTTGTAAGTTAAGTCAAACCGGTATTTTTGAATTGAAAGTTAGTTTTTGCAAGATACAAGTTAAACCAAACCAGTATCTTTGAATTGGAAGTTTGTCTTTGTAAGCTGTAAGTTGATTTGATCGGTTGATTTGATTGAGCTTGATTTGTTCGACTGATTTGGTTAATTGATTTGATTGAGATTGATTTGATTGAGATTGATTTGATTGAGATTGATTTGATTGAGATTGATTTGATTGAGATTGATTTGATTGAGATTGATTTGATTGAGATTGATTTGATTGAGATTGATTTGATTGAGATTGATTTGATTGAGATTGATTTGATTGAGATTGATTTGATTGAGATTGATTTGATTGAGATTGATTTGATTGAGATTGATTTGATTGAGATTGATTTGATTGAGATTGATTTGATTGAGATTGATTTGATTGAGATTGATTTGATTGAGATTGATTTGATTGAGATTGATTTGGGTGAGATTGATTTGATTGAGATCGGTTTGATTGAGATCGATTTGATTGAAGTCGATTTGGTTGAGATCGATTTGATTGAGATTGATTTGATTGAGATTGATTTGATTGAGATTGATTTGATTGAGATTGAGTTGATTGAGATTGATTTGATTGAGATTGATTTGATTGAGATTGATTTGATTGAGATTGATTTGATTGAGATTGATTTGATTGAGATTGATTTGATTGAGATTGATTTGATTGAGATCGATTTGATTGAGGTCGATTTGGTTGAGATCGATTTGAGTGAGATTGATTTGATTGAGATTTATTTGATTGAGATTGATTTGATTGAGATTGATTTGATTGAGATTGATTTGGTTGAGATCGATTTGATTGAGATTGATTTGATTGAGATTGATTTGATTGAGATTGATTTGATTGAGATTGAGTTGATTGAGATTGATTTGATTGAGACCGATTTGATTGAGATCGATTTGATTGAGGTCGATTTGGTTGAGATCGATTTGAGTGAGATTGATTTGATTGAGATTTATTTGATTGAGATTGATTTGATTGAGATTGATATGATTGAGATTGATTTGATTGATATTGATTTGATGAGATTGATTTGATTGAGATTGATTTGAATGAGATTGATTTAATTGAGATTGATTTGATTGAGATTGATTTGATTGAGATTGATTTGATTGATATTAATTTTATTGCGATTGATTTGATTGCGATTGATTTGATTGAGATTGATTTGATTGAGATTGATTTAATTGAGAGTGTTTTAATTGAGATTGATTTGATTGAGATTGAGATTGAGATTGAGATTGATTTGATTGATTGATTGATTTGAATGAGATTGATTTGGTTGGGATTGAATTTACTTGATTGTTTATGGAAAAATGCACTTCTAACTTGACAACAGAATAACACATAGGGTATAGAAAGGAACTAAACTAAAGAATCATCACAGATAGAGGTTTGCAGTTTTTGCATTCACGTACTACTTTGTTGATCTAGATTTCATGGCATAATCCAGGGGCGCGCCAGGAGCATGCGGCGCCTGTGTCAAAATTTTTGATGGCGCCCCAATAATTAAAAACATTTGTATCAAAAACTAATATTATAAATATTTTGCATGCCTAGGTGATAAGAGCCCCAACAACTATAGGTTCGGACACTTTAATTTTTAATTCTCTAGTAGCATTTTTAAGTAAGACGACATGAATAAAAAAATAATGAATAATTAATTTGAAATACTATAAGTTTTAGGCTTATGTTTAGGGACATTTAATGACTGTTTTTGTTATATTCTTAACGCATTGAAATAAAAAACACACAAAGATTGAAATAGTCTGTGTAAACTTTTTTATTTAAAATACAAAATTACAAACACAAGAAAACAGATAAACAACAATAATAAATGAAAAATATAATATTTATAATATAAACATAATACATATTATACGGTAAATTAAATACAAACAATGTAAATAAGTCATTAAATAAATTTTACTTTCCTAGCTTTTAGCAAAGAAAAAGTTTGGATAATATGAATATCAAGTTTATCCAGTATGTCAGACTCAATTGAAATTATTGCGAGATCTGATAATCTATTTTGCGCCATTGTGGAGCGTAAATAATTCTTTATGATTTTTAATTTCGAAAAAGACCGCTCCGCGGACGCAACTGACACAGGTAATGATAAAAGAATACGGAGTGCTACAGTAAAATTTGGAAAAACTCCTACGAAATCATTTGAATAAATATGCTGAATTATTTGGGATATACCTTTTTTTTGAATTCGTAATAAATACTTGACATTGTAAAATTTCTTCACATAAATCATCTGCGTCAATATCGGACTGATTTTCATGAGTTAATTTCGCTTGTAATTTTTTGCAGCAAGATAATAGGTAGGTATTCTTTATTTTGTAAATTATCTAATGAATATAAAAATTGGAATGGATCCATATGTTCTTTTAATAAAGAAAATCTGTGTTGTAACGAAATTAAAGTTTGATCTATTATACAGAAATAAAAATTTACTTTGAATGAATTTTCAGGATTTACTTACTATAGGTTGATCTTCATGTTCATAATCAAATTGAGTAGATTTTTTATGTCATCTTAATGGCCTCGCACTACGAAATTCAGTTTCTATGTCAAACTTTTCTGCAATTAATTTGGAACTTTCAACAATTTCTGCAAAACTAGCATCAGATCGATAATTAGTTAAAAATGTATTTAGTTTGTTTAATGTATCCAAAGCAAGTTGCAAATTTGTAATTTGAGATTGAAGCATTTTACTCACAAAATTTAGAATATCATACCACACTTTAACGGAGCAAATAAATGTAAATGTAGAAATTTTGTCTCCCAGACATTTTGCTTGGTATTTAGATTGTTCGTCGACTCTTGTGTGTGTGGTCATTGCAAATTTCAAATAATGCATCAAAAACTTCTGGTAAATATTTATAGAGAGGCTTTATGGCATCAATTCTACTTGACCAGCGTGTTTCGGATAAGGGCTTTAAAGTTAAATTAGTAACATGTTCGATTAGTAGACGCTGAGAAAAATTTGTATAATTCTTGTATTATATTAAAAAAATTTATTGTTTCATGGTTGATATTAGCGGCATCATTTACAATTAGATTCAGGCTGTGATTCGCTCAAGGAACATAAAAAGCTCGGGTTCAAATCTAAAATTCTTTTTGTAGGCCACTATTTTTGCTGGCATGTTAGAGCCATTATCATAGCCTTGGCCTCTTATATTATTTATGTCTAAATTTAATGTTTTAATAGTCAATAAGAAATGTTGTTAATCCAGCCTCTGTAACATCTAAAATTGGATAAAATGCTAAAAATGTTCATGTATTTCAGTCGATCCTAATGCTAAATTGAAATGAAAGAATCAATTATTACACTTATTTGGTCAAATGAGAAACATTCGAGTGCAATCTACTATTATTGAAAATATTTATTTTGTCACATAAATTTATAATATGATTTTTAATATTAAAAGCCATTAAGGAAAGTATTTCATTTTGGATTTTGTCTCCTAGATATGTTCAAAGTCTCATTTGCCATTTGAAAATGGTTAATGAGATTTGAATTGTCGTTTTTGTACTGGCAGATTCAGAAACATCACCAGCAGAGGAGACAACGCCGGGTGAATCTTATCTAATTCGCCATAATTAAAGTTGCTAGAACTCATCATTCTAAGCAAAAGTTCATATGTACATGGGTCTGGAAATGCTTGTTTCGAGATACAGGGTGTCAAAGTTGAATAAGAAATCGCGTTTTCTTCAATACTTCGTGATTGAATGTTTATGAAATTTGTTGGAGTTTTTGGGATTATGTTTTCGTTTGGAATTATTTGTTGTGTGATTTTCTGAATATGAAACTCAAATTTGTCTGATGATATTTTTTAATTCAAGAATTGATTTTGATTTCTAGTGAATTTTATGTTAGGAAGTAAATTGTTAATATTAGTTAAAACTCATCAATGAAATCTGATGAACTACCAAAACTTGCAATCTTATCAGAAATATTTAATTCAAAAATTTGATTTTCTATATTATCCATAAAGATATTTGCCAAAATGGACGAAATTGGTCTTATTATCCAATGTAAAATAATTTTGATTAATACAGAGTTCAAATAATTGAATTAATTCCATTCCTGTAACTAATTCAATATTATTATTAAATAAAAAATTATTTAATAAAGCATACATTCTTGATGGAGTATTTTGGAATACATACTAGTAACATCAAAATTTACAAGCGTGTTATGTAGTGGTGATTTTGTTTTGTATTTTATTAATAAGTTCTAAGGAATTCTTAATAGTGTTTCGATTTGTACTTTAAATTGTTTGTTATTGTACGGTTTAGTTTATTTGCTAAAATATGATTAGATGCTCGGATGTAATACCTGGTCTAATATGCATATGCGGTTAGTGGATTTTTATGAGACCGTATAGATTTGGTGCTTGTGGGTTCTTGTATAAAATTTGTTGTTTCTTTAAATCTGTCAAGCAGATATTCAAATTTTGTAAACCTTGTCTCATGTAAAATCCACAAACCAAATATACCCATTAGACCATAGTTTCTTATATCCAAGCACCTAATAATGTTTTAGGAAATAAACTAAACCACATAGTAACAAAACATTTAAAGTAAAAATCTAAACATTCTATTTAATCTATTATATATTAAATCATTTTTTATTTAATAATAATGTTGGTCTAGTTACAAGAATGGAGTTAATTCAATTATTTGATCTCTGTGTTAATCAAAATTATTTCACATTCAATAATAGGATTTATCTACAAAAATGGTTTACCTAGGTGCAATCCAATTTCGCCAAATTTAGCTAATATCTGTATAGAGATTCTAGGACGTTTCGTCCCAGGGCGGTTCATCCAGGACTCTTCGTCCCCGGACTATTCGTCCAGCGGATGGTTCGACCAGTGACGGTTCCTCCAGAGGACGGTTCGTCCAACGAGAAGTATTTTTTTAGTAAACGTATTTTATTAAAATACTGAACGAATTATAGTAGTAGCCGGCTATGGAAATCCCGAAATATTATTTTATCTAAGGGAAATTGCATATTTATCGCATAGATAATAAAGTTGAAATATTTTTATGAATTTGTTTTTTATTCAAACATTTTGTTAGAAATGACGATAAGATTATTTTAGTTGGACGAACCATCCTAAGCACGAACAGTCCGCTAGACGAACCGTCCGGGGACGAACAAGTCCGGATACCATTTATGGATAATTTTGGAATTAAAAATGTTTTTGATAAGATTGTATTTTGGTTTCCTTATGTTGATGATATCTTAGTATGTTTTGACAGTTCATAAGTTAGCTGCATATTATCACCTTCTAATTCACGTACGCTAGTTTTCTTTTAATTTCCGCTTTATCAAATTTCGGGTGTGTTTGTAATGTAGAAATTAATTCAATACAGTATTTAAAAACTGCTAATAGGAAAGTTATTTTTGTTAAATTGATTTGGTACCAATGTTTAAACGCATAGATTGTTTTTTGTTTGCCAAAATCGATATTCACGCCTTGTAAGGTTCTGATTGAGATTGATATGATTTATTGATTGATTTGATTGTCTGATTGATTTGGTTGATTGATTAGATTGAATTTAATCTGATTGAGATAGATTTGGTTGAGATTGATGTGATCTGATCATCATCTTAAATTTATTTCTATATTACCGGCAATTTAAAATTGAGTGGTAATTAAGAATCTGTTTATGAATTTGATTAAGAGAAACCAGATTTAAAATTCAAGTCTAAGATGCTGATTAGAAACTACCCTGTGTCAAAGGGTAAACAATATTGAATCAAGCAGTAGGAATTGATAATTTAAGCAAAAACCAAATGATCTTGCTAGAGTTTTACATGTTAAACGTTTTGACCATCTTACGAGGCTAAAATGTTTAAGGTATTTTAATTTTGATCATCTAAGTTGCGAGTAAAGCTGATTATTTAATTAAACAATAATGATACCATATGGAGCTTTTATACTGATATTACTTAAAATAAAAGATGAAGTGTTTATCAAAATTGGAAATGAAAGTCAACTTGTTTAATAAGGTAACTATGATAAAGATGGAAGGCCCTTAAAATACAATTAGGCTATTAACATTCTTTGCTATTAAACAAATTTAAGGTTTCTAGTTGTTACAATCATTTAAAATCGTTGGACGTAACAATGTAAGTAGAATAATTTTTTATAAATCCAAAACTATATTGTCTTTTTCAAGCTTGTTTATAAATCAAGCTTTTCTCAAAACAAAGGTTATATAAAAGATGAGGTGTATTAACAAAATTGGAAATGAAATCAACTTGTTTATTTGCCTCTCCCCAAGCATTTGTCCATTTTCAATAACGACTTAATGTGTTCAAGCTTGTTTATAAACCTAAGGCCCTTTTGACAGAGGTATTTCTGATAACACAGTCTTTTTATGTAAAACAATACAGAGGCCTAGTTTCAAGTTTGTTATAAAATATACCGGTATTTTTGAACTAAAAGTTGGCTTTTGCAAGTTGTGTTAAGTCAAACCGGTATTTTTGAATTGAAAGTTAGTTTTTGCAAGATACAAGTTAAACCAAACCAGTATCTTTGAATTGGAAGTTTGTCTTTGTAAGCTGTAAGTTGATTTGATCGGTTGATTTGATTGAGCTTGATTTGTTCGACTGATTTGGTTAATTGATTTGATTGAGATTGATTTGATTGAGATTGATTTGATTGAGATTGATTTGATTGAGATTGATTTGATTGAGATTGATTTGATTGAGATTGATTTGATTGAGATTGATTTGATTGAGATTGATTTGATTGAGATTGATTTGATTGAGATTGATTTGATTGAGATTGATTTGATTGAGATTGATTTGATTGAGATTGATTTGATTGAGATTGATTTGATTGAGATTGATTTGATTGAGATTGATTTGATTGAGATTGATTTGATTGAGATTGATTTGATTGAGATTGATTTGATTGAGATTGATTTGAGTGAGATTGATTTGATTGAGATCGGTTTGATTGAGATCGATTTGATTGAAGTCGATTTGGTTGAGATCGATTTGATTGAGATTGATTTAATTGAGATTGATTTGATTGAGATTGATTTGATTGAGATTGAGTTGATTGAGATTGATTTGATTGAGATTGATTTGATTGAGATTGATTTGATTGAGATTGATTTGATTGAGATTGATTTGATTGAGATCGATTTGATTGAGATCGATTTGATTGAGATCGATTTGATTGAGGTCGATTTGGTTGAGATCGATTTGAGTGAGATTGATTTGATTGAGATTTATTTGATTGAGATTGATTTGATTGAGATTGATTTGATTGAGATTGATTTGATTGAGATTGATTTGATTGAGATTGATTTGATTGAGATTGATTTGATTGAGATTGATTTGATTGAGATTGATTTGATTGAGATTTATTTGATTGAGATCGATTTGATTGAGATCGATTTGATTGAGGTCGATTTGGTTGAGATCGATTTGAGTGAGATTGATTTGATTGAGATTTATTTGATTGAGATTGATTTGATTGAGATTGATATGATTGAGATTGATTTGATTGATATTGATTTGATGAGATTGATTTGATTGAGATTGATTTGAATGAGATTGATTTAATTGAGATTGATTGGATTGAGATTGATTTGATTGAGATTGATTTGATTGATATTAATTTTATTGCGATTGATTTGATTGAGATTGATTTGATTGAGATTGATTTAATTGAGAGTGTTTTAATTGAGATTGATTTGATTGAGATTGAGATTGAGATTGAGATTGAGATTGAGATTGATTTGATTGATTGATTGATTTGAATGAGATTGATTTGGTTGGGATTGATTTATTGACTTGATTGTGAGTGATTTTATTGGGATTGATTTGCGAATGATCGACTGTTTTGCCACGCCGATACCCTCACGTTTAGGAAGAGTACCAACTCTGAGCGTCGGTTGGCCTTATCTACAAAGTAAGCAGTGGCATATAGGAGTTAGGTATATACAGTGGGAGAATCGTTATCTCAAGGTTATGAAGAATTGTTAGCTCAGCTTCTTGATTGATTTGATTGAGGTTGCTTTGGTTGAGGTTAATTGATTTGATTAATTGATTGATTGGACCCACTACTTTTAATTATGACTGCTAATTAAATTGGCTGCGTTGTTGACAGACAAAGCAAAAATGGCCGCAGTTAAATTGATTTGATGGATGAAAGTCGACTTGTTTGACTTTTATGTAATTATCTAAATACGTTCGAGGTATTTATTTGAATAGTAAAAGGTTGTTATTGCGGTTACATAACCGGGGACCGGAGGAAATCCAGAAAATAATTACGTTATATTAATGATTGGGAAAAACCGTTAAGTAGTCTGTCTTGAACTTATTTCTATATTACTTTGCGATTTGAAAATTGGACTGTAGTTAAAAATCTGTTTATGTATTTGATTGAGATAGATTTGGCTGAGATTGATTTGACTGAGATTTATTTGACATTGATTTGATTGATTGATTAATTGATTTGATCCGTTACTGTTAATTAAAGGGGGCCCGAATAGGGGACGAAGACCCGAGAACAAGTTCCGGAGTTCTATAGCTCTCTTACGAGATGGAATCGGTCCATGTATTATACTATTTCAAATTTTCCTGCCATAGTAAGCAAGGGGGCTCAAACAGAGGAGTGAAGACCGGCGAGCAAGTTCCGGAGTCCTATACCTGTCTTAGGAGACGGAATCTGGCCCCCATTATTAGAATACTATTTCGAATTTCACGCCATAGCAATTACAAAAATGGCCGCCAAAACAAAAATGGCCGATAAGATGGTCGCCACCAATCGGAAACCAGGTGTGTGGCCTACCCATAGGTCCTCCAATCAGTACGTGAGGCCATGGGTGTAGCCTGCCCTAAGATTCGCTAATTAGAATACGAATTCAAATTTCTAGTTTTCCCGCCAAGGGGACCCTAACAGAGAAGTGAAAACCCGAGAACAATTTCCGGAATCCTATACCTGTCTTATAAGATAGTATGAGGGTCCTCCTTATTATAATACTATTTCAAATTTCCAGCCATAGCAATTACAAAAATGGCCTTCCCTAAAAAAATGGCTGACAAGTCGTCGAAACAGAAACAGCCAACAAGATGGCCGCTAAGGTGGCCGACAAGTCACACGTACAAAATGGCCGCCGAAAATGACCGATACCCTTCGGCGTTTGCACGAAGTCCCACAAATTCAGACACTGACGTCGGCGTATGCGTCGACAAATTTCTTACTTGGATGTAAAAACTGCAAACAACTATCTTTGATAATAGCAAAGATATCTTTAAACAACAACTAAAACAACCAAATCGGGATACACTGTACACATGAAAAGTACTTCTACCACGTATGTAAAAATGAGGGCAGGTACAAAATAGGCACAATATCTAACAAACACCACATCACAATCATATTCACAACAGATAAAAATATTGGTACGATTCTGCCGAATCCAAAAGAAGAATTGACCTAGAAGATCAAGGAACTTACAAAATACCATGCAACGACTGTCAACAAACTGTCAGCAAACAAATAGACGAATCGGCGTGAGACGAGAAGAACACTGGTTAGCAGTTAACAGAAATGCACATACATCGTGGTTAGCAACTGCTGTCTTGATTGTTCGTCGCTGGTATTTGTATATCCTGCACTTTCACTTTCACTTTCTCCATTTTTTTTATGGTAATTTTCTTTAAAATGGTTTTCCAACTATCCGGTAGCTTTTGTGTATCTTCTCTTTTATTTAAGTTTCTTGGACGTTTTCAATTTCAAATCAATTACATGTGATGTAGTGATTTACTGGTTACATGTTGGGCGTTGATACGTCTATTCGTTTGTTCTATATATGTATATATATATATATATATATATATATATATATATAATGTATTGTACTTATTTAATGGATGATTCTAATTTCAGACAAAAAAAGTCCGATTTTCAACCGATTTTAAGATATTCAATTTTTTATATTTTCTTCAACTTTAGGCTTTCACGATCCAAACCTATTTCAGTAAAGCTAAGCAGAGACGACCATTTATTTTTAAAACCTGTAGTTGTACGATATGGTCGTAGCTGCTCTTAAAGTGGAAGTACTCATATGCCATTCCAATTTAACTTGTAGGTAGAATTTGTACCTAGAAAACGTCGAATAATACCAGGATCTGATGTAATTAAATACAGGTTTTACAAAGAAAACCTTCACCTCCGAGGTAAACTCTTTTAAAAGGGTAGGTATAGAAATACTTTATTCAATAAGTAGTGCCGTAGATCATATCCCAGTTTAATTTGGGTTGTTTAATTGAAAATTATTCCAGGCATATTTTTTTAAATTCAACGTGATTTATACGGGTAATGTTCTATCAAAATTATAAAATGTTGTTATAAGTGTTTTTATTATTGGGAAAATTTTAATACAGAAATAAGTAAATAAAGGTGTATAGCGAATAATTACATAATTATTTGCCCAGTAAGGCAGACAATTAGAAATTAAGTAGAAAATATCTAATGGCGTAATATAGGGGTTTATCTAAGGTGGAATTTGTATGTATATCTCCACAAACTTTACAATGAAATGGTGAATGTGGAATACCTTTTCTTTACGCGTTTCAATACAACATCATTATGAAGATTATATATATATATATATATATATATATATATATATATATATAAGTAAAATAACAAACAAGTAGTTATGGTGACAAATCAATAAGGTGAAACAGCAAACTTGATGTAAACTATAATTCTATATTTAAACTATTTGTTCGTTTATTAAAAGTACTCTCTGTTTATGTTTAAAAATTTCAGATGCTTCCAAAACATCTAATTTATCTTTTTATTACAAAAATGTAAAAATTTAATGTTCGTTTGTGAAGCCATAAGGTGATTAGTTACTACTAAATGTTTGGCATAATTTGATTTGTGTGTGTGTGTGTGTGTGTGTGTGTGTGTGTGTGTGTGTGTGTGTGTGTGCGTGTGTGTGTGTGTGTATGCGTGCGTGCGTACGTGCGCGTGTGTATGGGTACGTGCGTGTGTGATTATATTTTTAACATCTAATGCGTTCTATCAAAGTTTGGCCAATATAAACAGAATTACAGAATGTATAAATACCCGACTACGAAATGTTACTTGAATCTTTCCCATTAAATAAATATTTATGCACACTGATATTAGTTTTGAAAGTTACTTTGTCCTTCTTGTTCTTTTGTAAATACGTGAGCTACTTTTTCTGATATTTTTCCAAAGTATGAAATTGATATGTATTTATTTTCTGTCGATTCTATGTTAAATGGGTAAATGTTTTTAATAGATAAAATGTAACCATTTACTTGTACAATTTGTTTTATAATTGACATTACTTTATTGAAATTTGTTTGGTTTAATGGTTATCACATTACTCTATGTATCAATGACCTATATGCAGCAAAGTTATGTTTATCGTTTGGAATTGTAATGTCTGTGTCGATCTTCTGAATATGGAGAACTCAAATTTGCTCTGTGTACTAATTTTTTGTTTAAATCAAGAAAATGTTCTTTCTCTAGTGTAAATTCTATGTTAGGAAGTAAATTATTAATATTAGTTAAAAACTCATCAATGAAATCTGATGAACTACCAAAACTTGTAATCTTATCAGAAACATTTAATTCAAAAATTTGATTTTCTATATTATCATAGACTAAGAATAAGGACAGTAGCGTAACTGCGTAAGTAAGTTTTTTGTAATTATATTAACCAAGTGGTACAGAAATCAAACAGTCCTTTTGATTTAAATAACTTTCGTACTCGTTACGGTGTACCCACTGAAAAGTATTCCAGTGTGGTTACGGAAATTTGAGATGCCGCAGGAGGCCAGTTCCCGTTCCGTAAGATCTTCAGAACCCTACCGCTAGGCAGTATAAAGAAAGGGGGAATCGACGTGTGTATTCAATCATAAATCAAGGTGATACTTCCGAATTCTTTTGCTGTTTCCGGCAACTTTAATAAAGTATTGATGTTTTATTGGTGTTTGTCAAACGGATGAATACGCTTTTTCCCGATAGTCTGTGGTTGCTCGATTTAGTTTTAAAGCGTATTCATCCGAGTATTAAACAAAGCATGTTGTGTGGCATATTTAAAAAAAGTTACAATAGATCATTTGAGGGTAATGAACTGGCAAGCATCATTCCGTTTTTACCATTAGCCTTTTATGAGATGTATGATATCTTTTGTGTAACTTCTGTATTATCAGCTTGACCGTTATAGTTTTATTGTTGACAATATACTTAGTGTTAGATAACTGGTTATTATTTTCTGTACAGAGTTGTGATCCCATTTCTTTTACTGCGTTTAGAGTAATGATGAATCAAAAATTTAAAAGATGAAGTTAAAATATTTGTTTACATTCAAGTGACAGTACAGTTTATTCGATTTTGAGAATTGTTGGATTTCTGCGATTTTAGAGCGGCGACGTTCATATGCTTTTCAACATTTGTATACCAATTTTTAACGTAACGCTCTGAGGGTGAATTTTTTAAGAGATAATTGGTCATGTTTATCTGGTTGATATAATTGCACTTGAGGATAAAACTATGAATTCATTAGATCGTTAAACCGATAAGCTCTTTGTTTTTGCACACGATAGTTTTGGAAGCAGTCGCAATATAATTTTGAAGTAATTTTTATAGTAATCAATTTACCGATTATAGACACCGTAGTACCTGGATTTGCCATAAAGGTAAGCAAATTTGTTTATTTGTTGTTTAGTTTTGTTGTTGTATCGTATTTTAATTGTAAATTGAAGAATTAATCTTTGCATTGATCAGTTATTTTTGATTATTTGAGACAATAATTTTGACGTTGGAGTTTATCGAGATGTTTTAATGAATTTTAGTCGTATTATCGAAATTTTGCGGCTTTTATATGAAGCTTAAAATTCGATTGAAGTTTAGGTGAACTTTGCGTAAATATGTTTGGAATAGTGTTCTCGGGGAGGAGAGTACTCTATTTGTGTGAACATTGTGGTTTCCTGTTAGGCCGTTATTAGATCTAGTTCACGACGTTTCTCGCTGTAAATGTATCTAACAGGTAGCGCCTTTTTAATATTCTTACCTGATGTTGACTTTTTTTGGAGTGTCATGAGTGCCCTTTTGCAGTATTAAGTAAGAACCCCGCCCACACCACTGAGCTATGCCGTTGCCCGCACGTTACCTTTACAGGTTGATGCTCTAATGAGTGTTTGGCCCGTAACAGTATAGACCATTAGTATATAGAGCAATATCATAACCATTAAACCAAATAAATTTCAACAAAGAAATATCAATTATAAAACGAATTGCACACGCAAATGTTCACATTTCATGTATAATCGGCATTTTAGTTAAGAATTAAGAATATTATCTATCAAAATCACTTACCCAGTTAACACAGAACCGACAGAAAATTAATGTATATCAATTTCATATTTTGGAAAAATAAAAAAAAGTACCTCATATATTACAAAAGAACAAGAAGTACAAAGCAGCTTTCAAAACTAATATCAATGTTCTTAAATACGAAAGATTCAACTAAAGATGTTTTTAAGTCGGGTGTTCATAAACTGACCTACACATTCTGTAATTTTGTTTATATTGGACAAACACTTAGAAACTTCGATATTAGATATAAAGAACAAATTAGATGTTACAAATATAAACACACAGAATCAAATTATGCCAAACATTTAGTAGTAACTAATCACCTTATGACGTTACAGGCTAACATTAAATTTTTACATTTTGTAATCAAAAGACAAATTAGATGTTTCGGAAGCATTCCAATTTTAAACATAAACAGACTGTATCTTTAATGAACGAACAGGTGGATCTTATAGACTCACCTTTAACATATATTTTAAATATATAATTATAATTTACATCAAGTTTACTGTTTTACCTTAATGATTTGTTACCATAACTACTTGTTTGTTATTTTACTTTGTTTACTCTTGATGATGATACATGTTGTATTGAAACACATAGAAAGATAAATAATTATAAAAAAGAAATTGGGGAATTATATTGTACTTAAAACATTAGTGCCATTAAATATGGAATTCCACCAAGTAAGGTTAAATAATATAAATTTATTCTAGAGACAATTTAAAAATCGACTAGTGATGAAATCTAGTGAGGAAGGAAAGGAAAAGGCTATGTATTTCATTCCCTCCCCAATGGGGAGGGCGGGCAGCTAGAGATTTACGAGTTCCTTCAGCCACAATGATGGATTCCCAGCATACATACATACATTACGTGTATGCATATATATATATATATATATATATATATATATATATATATATATATATGCATGGTGGGATTAAGGATGGGTGTGGTTAGGATAGGATCGGAAGGAAGGGAATTGGGGGTCTGAGGGGGAAAATATTACCCCAGCATTCGCCTAAGTAGTCGCATTTGTGTGCATATATGCAGTGACCATTCCGCTACATGTGTATGAGGAAAACCCCCTGAAAAAACCTCATACAAGGTATACGGTAACGGGAATCGAACCCATTACTTCCCGAATGCTAAGCAGGTCGTGTTACTACTACTTTACCAGCTCGATCTGGTGAGATAACAGGCCTTGTTTGGCTTACCAACCATGTCACGTAGTTGTGTGTTTTGATTACATTTACTATGCTCTGGTGAAACTTAAAAATTATTGAGCTATCTTGAAATTACTTAATGTTTGCAAAACGATCAGATATATCAAAATATAGATAACTGCCGCTACAAACATTACCATGGTAGCTTTGGTATACATACAATTTTACCAAACTACTCCAACATACAAATTGACTTGGTAAAAATTCGTTTCTTCAAGTCTAACTGTTTTAGTAGATACTTGAGACCAATATTGTGTTAATATTAATACGTAATTTAATATAATACAGAAAAATTCACAACATCTGGCACAAAATTGAACGCTAGTCATTTGTATTATAAATAAGAAAGTTTACAAAACCCGTTTAGTTGGAGGTATCGCTCTCAAGCAACTGTATTCCACATTAGTGGATGATACTAATTGCGTTTCTGATTGCTGTTTCAAATAAAAGTAAGGTCACTTAATTTTGGAAAAATTGGAATATTAATGATTGTTTTGCATAATTCACCCTATTGGAAAATGTACTTAACCTACGTAGTGCATAATTAACCAAGCTTATAAATGACGAATTTCGAGTTGTGGTTAATTAGCAACTACGTCCTTTAATAGACGTTTTTGTAAGTTAAAAATAATTTTGCTGTCTTGATCAATTTAGTTTAGATATCGCAGATTGTCAGCATTATTGACACACCCCGTATATGTGGTTATGCCCTTGGTTTTACAATAAGAATTTGTTTGAATATCGTTTCAAACAAGTTTCGTTTCTGTTACTACACTATAGGAGTCTGTTTACGGTTTCTTACGCCATTCTTACAAACGGTACTAAATTAAATAAAGACAGATAATTAATAACGCTTGCTTATAAGTGTGATAAAATTATTAAATGGTATTTTTTGCAATGTTTCTAAATAAACTGATTAAAAATGAGCAAGATTAATAATGAAGCTGATTTTTACAATTAAAGGAGTAGATAAATAATGAAGTATTATAACCTGAATATGAAAAAGAAAGAAAAATAATTAAGCTCAGTGTATCTTCGACTACGGCGTAGAGAAAGGGCTTTATCAATAACGAATTGTGCTATACACTACTTTTCCCTTTCTGCAAGTATGACATACTATACCGACATAAAGCTATACCACAGGAAACATCGGTTTTACCAGTCAGGTTACATTGTTTTTTTTAAATAATTGTGGTCCTGAACAGCCAAAGTTCAGCCTACTGGGCTAGAGCACTCTGGAACACTAAGGAGGATGCTTAGAGCTGCCTAGGAATGTTTAATTTAATGTTTTTCATATCATAAGTCAAAGCAAAACAGTCCCTAGCAACGGTGACCCGAGATGGAATCAAAAAATGAAATTCAACAGCATAATAGCCGTTGTAATACCGATAGTACAAGCTATTCTTCTATGCTCAAGAGGGGGAATGTCTGAAGTTAAGGGGGTCAATTATAAGCCTAATCGCTCTTATTTGAATACGATCAACGATATCTAGAGCGTATTGGGGAGCACCGACCCAGAGGTAATAATTATACTTTAGATGAGGTTTTTTTTATAGAAGACAGAGTTGTCGGGATGTAAAGTACTGCTTAAATCTGTTCAAAAAACATAGCTTTCGAGTCGCTTCTTTAGTAGCTGACAGAATGGTCAACCCATAACAGATTTGAAGATTCCTAGCATAAGCATTAGATTTAACTATACTCCGTTTACCGAACACAAAAAAGTTAAGCTCCTCCCCAAAAATTCCCGTAATATTTAAATGCAACTTTATTATTGATCGCATTTTTAAAACCCGGAACACAACACTTGCTGTCAACTGTTGTAGTTGGCGTAACTAACAGAACAGACGTCTCTAATTTGTCATTGCGTTTTCATATTTGAGTGAGTGTATATGGTATTTATATCGAACAAAATAGCTTTATGTTCTCTGTTTTTTAGAATAAAGTAAAGTGTGTTTTGCAACCGTATCTTATTTTAAACGTAGAATATAACCCTATCGTCCTTATAACAGAACGCCATATTTTGACATAATCCAAAACTTCAAATATTTTAAACTATGTTTGTGTTACTTTATTTTATATAATTAAAAACAATTTGAAAAAAAATAGTATGTGACGAATCTTTGTTTACACCGAAGTCCGCTTGTAATTTCCAAACTTGGTTTTACTGTAATGATTTGCAGTCTCTTGTACCTTATTTAATATGTTCTTACGTCGTATTTTTACAAGTAATAAATAATTTGGAACTTCTGCTGTGTTAAAGTGCCAATACCAAAAACATGACGTTTTGTAATTTAGTCTTGACAAAGTGACATTTCAATTTGTGGTTTTTAAATTTTCCGGTTTTTATAATTTTGTTGGTGTAAAACTGGTCGCTGCTTACTGGTCAAAATTTAGTGGGAGGAGCTTAACTATTTCTGTTGGGTAAACAGATTTTAGATTATTATTGATTCAAGGCTCTGTTGAATATCTCTGTTGATTGAAATGGTCATTTCAGCTCTAATATCTTTATTTGAGTTAAAAGGTGGATTAGTATTATGAGTAGACTGAGATTAACTGCAGCGAAGAGTGATGCCGTCTGCAATGTAATGAATCGGATTAGTTGTGGAAGAATTCATGTGTAGCAGAACATGCGTAGGTGTTACCATTGATCCCTCTGGTACGCTTACGTTAATAATACCAACTTCTTTTGAAAAGAAGTTATCACCTACGACACTATTCGTCGTTTATGATGAAAATTGGAAACCCAATTGATGAGCGTATAAGTTAATCTAAACGAGGTGGGTCTGGAAAGTAAGCCCTTATGCTAAACTTGATCAAATGCTTTTGAAATTCCTAAAGCGACTATTAATGCTACACCTGGTCTTTCTAATGTATTGTTCCAAGCTTGGGTTACATATGACAAATTACCTGTTGAACGGATCTACCTAAAACCATATTGGTGGCACTAAGTAGTTTGTTACATCCAAGGAAACAAAGTAGTTGCTGATTGATGGCTTTAGACAGAATGGAAGTGATAGGAAATCGGTAGTTGGTTAGTTGCAGGATGAAGGAAATTCCCAAAAGACATAGAGACCAAATAGAACTTAGATAGGACTAGTACTAGTTAGAGCTAGGATAACGTCTGCGTCAGTATTGGAATCAAGTCTATTGATGATCGATTCTAAGAACTTGTATTGAAAATGAATTGGTTTTATATAAGTATCACAAAATCCTCTTTGTAAATGTGTGAAATGTTCTACATTTTACTAAACCTGTGATTCAACAAGAGCGTTCCACAATTTCAAGCGTAGGTATTGTCCGTAACAATGTTTTATTGCACTGAAACTGTCATATTAATTTTAACGCTCAAGCATGGTAACATTAATTTTATTGTGGCCACAAATGGGTCTGAAAGGAGCTTCATAACAATTGTTTTAAACCTGTTTTTTACTGTCAAAAACATCAGCACATTAAGAGGCCATCCCGAGTGTCGTAATAAAATGTTTGATACTGTATTGCAGGACTGTGTTCATGGATATAGGCGAATCATAATTAGATATATTTAGGTGCCCCAACCGAAAATACAGTAGTAATATATGATTAAATGATTGGGAAATTCGAGAATATGAAAATCTAACAGCAGTAAAAAGCAATCAAACGGTATGCTGGTGTTTAAAGTATTGCCAAAAACAGTCACACAGCATTATATTTCAATGTTTCTTATTTTACTTTCCATGAAACGGAAGTTTATGGTTTTCATTTAGTTGTACAAGTTTATAAGAAAAATTTTCTCTTAGGTGTTCATACAGCACAAGAATTTGCGTTTAAATACAACGCAACCACAGTGGCGCAGGTTGTGCGGTGAAAATAACTTGAGAATGGGAGAATATTTTAACATAAAAATACTAAAATATCAAGTGCAAGTACTTGTTTGTTATTCGTCATTTTTCGCTTGATTTCATGAAAATTAAAGTTTAAGTTTTTTTTCGATTAAGAAACAATAATAGGTAACCTTGACATTGAGGTTTAAATTTATATGATAAATCTATTTGTGGTATGAAGTGAACGTGATCAGGATCATAATTTATGATTTATGTACTATCAATCTTTCATTACCACGATCAATACCCATTATCTTACATCATTCATAAATATATTTAGCTAATACGGCGAGTGGTATACATCTAAATTAACACACAGTAATTAAGTTGAAGTGCATGTTATTTATGTTACAAACTACAGAATGATAGCTAATTTTTAGCTTCAATGTTGTTTGTGAAGGTTTTCTAATTCATTCATGTATCAGTACATCTTACGAAATGCTGATTATTCGAATTACATCATCTACACTTTTAATAATAAATTATTCAAGAACAATAGATACAGTGACCTTAAATGACATAATAGTACTATGAATATACTAACGTTTGCGCTTTTTATTCGTTGGTTGATTATCAGTAGTAAATATCAGGTGTGGAACAACACACGACCTTCCAACCTACAAAATGAAAATTAAAAGAAATGAAATAATTTTAATAATAATTTTTAAAGTATCCAACCTATTTTTAATATTTCATAACGGAAAAGGAAACGAAAGCAACGTGCTTCATACCCTTCTAGACGATATGGTGGAATTTAGTATTGATGTGGTCAGGAGGATAGGATCGGAAGGAAAGAAGTTATGGTTCTGAAGGGGAGATACTATCTCAGCATTCACGTAAATAGCCACTCATGATGAGCGTATACACAGTGGTCATGTTGCTATATGTATATGAGGAAATCCCTCTGAAAAAACCTCATACAAGGTAGACGGTAACGGGGATCGAACCAATTACCTGCCGAATGCTAAGTAGATTATCTTACCACAGAGCCAACTAGCTGGGTTCAAATAAATGCCAACTTAAAAAAATTTCAAAACCACCCGCTCTATAAAATGCCGATTATACAATTTAAGCATTTTCACTTCTATTTAATTAATTTTTAGACTTATTTTGCTATATACTAAGAAACTTTATAAAGAAAAG
Organism: Vesta saturnalis; assembly: GCA_036346205.1. Classification (NCBI taxonomy): domain Eukaryota; kingdom Metazoa; phylum Arthropoda; class Insecta; order Coleoptera; family Lampyridae; genus Vesta; species Vesta saturnalis. The sequence continues at coordinate 1,562,987 of JARFJB010002077.1, read as the reverse complement.
CTATGTAAAATTAAATTTTCTATAAAAATTATGCCTCACATGTTCGTATAAAATTAATCGATATTCAGATATTGAAAAAATGTAACACTTAAACCCTACCTTAAGGATTTTTTCCTGCTAGATTACGTGTCGTGTTAAAAATTGCAAAGAACATAATTAACCGATATTTTTAAGGTCTATATGTTGTATTTCTTGAAATATATAACCATTTAAGAAATACTTAATACCAAAAGTTGCTTCTACTAAACCCCCCTGTCCGTCGCTGAATTTCTTTTCATTTCACTCCAGGTGTAATTAAAACAAGTTAAAATTCGAAGAAGTACGTACGTGTTGTCGTTCTGGAGTAACCGTGTATACTAACATACATCCACATACACGCACACATGTCACACAAACACACACACGCATGCACCCACACCTACACCCCCACACACACAGCACGCACGCACGCACCCACGCACCCACTCACGCATGCACGCACGACACGCACGCACGCACGCACGCAAGCAAGCAAGCAAGCAAGCATAAAGCACGCCACGCACACACACACACCACACGCACACGCACACGCACACGCACAGCACGTACACGCACACGAACACGCACAGCACAGCACGCACACGCACACCACGCACACGCACCCACACGCACGCACGCACGACGCACGCACGCACCACCACCACACACACACACACACACACACACACACACAAGCACACACACACACACAGACACAAGCACGCACATACAAACACACACACACACACACACACACACACACACACATACACACACACACACACACACGTGTCGTGTTAAAACGTTCATAGAACATAATTAACCGATATTTTTAAGGTCTATATGTTGTATTTTTAAATATATAATCATTTAAGAAATATTGAATAAAAACCAAAAGTTGCTTCTAATAAACCCCTGCCGTCGTGAATTTCTTTTCATTTCACTCCAGGTGTAATGAAAACAAGTTTAAATTCGAAGAAGTACGTACGTGTTGCCGTTTGGAGTAACACACTCACTCACTCACACTCGCACTCGCACTGACACTCACTCACTCACTCACTCATTCAATCACTAACTCAATCACTCACTAAATCACTCACTCACTCAGCCACCCACCCACCAAGTACGTACGTATTATGGTTCTGAAGTTATGGTGGATGCTACACACACACACACACACACACACACACACACACACGCACGCACGCAGGCAGCACGCACGCACGCACGCACGCAGGCACGCACGCACGCACACACGCACAAGCACGCACGCAAGCACGCACGCACGCACGCACACGTCACGCACGAACACGCACGCACACGCACACGCACATGTATACGTACACGCACACGCACACGCAGACGCACACGCACACGCACACGCACACGCACACGCACACGCATACGTACACACACACGCACGCCAACGTGGGCGTGAAAAAGATGGCCGCGCAAGTGCTCCACAGCTCGGGGACTTTTATAACGTCAAAAAACAAAATGGAAGAATATGAAACCGACTACAAAGGAAGGTAATGAGCTGACAGTCCTTGCTGTTGAAAATGATTCTAATAGTCAGCGGGAAATAACTAAATGGTCGATAATATTAGCGAAAGTTTAGTACAGTGTATTTTAAAAAAGAGTCACATCCATAGGTACTATATATAATTGCACTACGGGTTGTTGCGTTAAGTGTTTGGGGTGGTATTCCAGGGCAGTAAGTAGTTGGTCCCCACATTTTTAAGACACACTTAATCGAGATGTGTACCTTAACTGTTTACAAGATGAATTACCGGCTCTGTTAGAAAATATTCCCTTAGATATCGGAACTATAATGTGATTTCAGTATGACGGTGCCCCGCTCATTATTCATAATTTAAATATAGCATTTCTCAATAAAAGTCTCATCTGACTTGACTTAACCCGACTTCTTTCTATGGGGACACGTAAAAAATATTGTTTATAAGCAGACACCAACAACTGCAAAAATATATGTACGTAATCTTCCAACTATTACTTCTCATATTTTTGTAGAGTCGAGCAATTTTCTAAAAACGGTACTACATGCGCATTCGCGAGAATGGAAAACATGTTGAGCATTTTCTGAATCATTAAGTGAATTGCTTTTGATCGCATTATTTTCAGTTTTTAATGTTCTGTGTATTTTTTGTGAGAATGTTGTTACTTGTAGTTGGTTAATTGTTTACCTTTTTTGTTGCTAATAAAAACAATGGTTAATTATAGGTAGCTTCTTTCAGTTTTTTCTTGAGAAATGGTTTTAATTTGTTACTTTCACATTCCGTAAAATGTTCAGCGTAATACAATATTATATTGTATGTAGCCAATGGAAATTAAATAATTTCGAATAATTTTAAGAGAGTGGATATAGAAATTATATTGAAAATTAACTTTATTTTTTAAATCTACAAATGTCTAAAATTGAAATATATAATACTGATTACTCCATGAAATTTGAATTAAAAAAAAATTGATTAATGCTAAATTCTTGGCTCACTGGAATGGATTTCAAAAAATCACGGAGCATATTATGAAGAGTTTGTTCGCAAGTTGCTATAAAATTTCCAGAAGACAAATTTTTACTATACCTCCTTTTGCACCTCCATAGTTTTAAAATCGTTATGAAGTATCAAATCTAAAGATTTAATGGGCTACTAAGTTTACAGAATGACGACCCGAAATTGGTAATAACTCCTATATGTAATTAAAATATTTTACCATATACATAACCTATACAAATATTGTGATAATTTAGAACTTCCTTTATATCGTTTATATATGTTCTTGCTGTAAAGTCGCCAAATTTTAAATTTGTATAATGGTAAGATTTCATTATTCCCCGATATTTCGAATAATTTGACTAGTGTCACACATATTATTTCATAAAATTTTCACCACACTTCATAAACTATAAATTTTTATACGGAAATAAACTAAAATGAAAATTCTAGTTGTAATGAGGCCGCAATTTAATTACACATAAAATAATATACGTATTACTCGAATACGAAAAGAATTACTTTAGTCTAAAAATTTCTATAATTGGTATCTCAAGTTTTGCGACATTTTATGAAAAACTTATTTAATTAAATTATTATTTTACGACATTTGCCACTACAAAATCAAATTAAACTTGTTTATGACACCTGTAAGTTCCCAAAGCAAAATATATATATATATATATATATATATATATATATATATCGATCTGAATAAGTGGAATTTTCAATATATGAATTTGCAGCTTTAAAACAATGTTTAACAAGCCAGCTTCTAACATGAATCGAGGCGAGTTTCGATTGCAGAAAAAAGAGCGTATAGTGAAGGAAAACACATTTGCGAAGAACTATATCTAAATATTGTAACGACTCTCTCCAGCTCTTAATTAAAAACTTTATTTATAATATCATTAATTCGATGGAAAATAGCTGTTTTTTTTTCTGTTCATTTATTTATTGATTACAGTTACACCCAGTTTTCCACTTACCTTCGCCGGTGCCTAGCCTTATAATCTTCGCTCGCGTACTTTAACTTACTGTTCTGTTCTGTCGAATTCATTTATTCTACTACACGAATCCATCGCTCTTACCGTTATAAACGGTTTCTAATGCTTTCATTATTACTATTGTGACAGTTTCAATTTTGATTCTAACCTTTTTGTTTATAAATCACTTAATATTCACAATAATTATCATTTTGCTTATTAAGTATTTCATATATTGTCACTTACAATTGCGAATTTCCGGTATTACTACTGCATTATGGCTGTTGACACGATACCTACTACTGATGCAAAATTTCTTGTAATACAAAAAACATGGTTTCTACTCGTGCGTTAATTTATGCTTGATAAATAATGTTTTGTTTAATTAAAGGTCATAATTTTCATTCAATGATGTTTATATGAACGTAATTCTCATTGTTTAAGGCATTGAAAGATTGAATTTAAATCATTTTTTCTATTTTGCGTTTATAATTAATTCATCGTTAAACTTTATTGGAGTCTCTCACAAGGACTTTTTAACGAAATCGAATATTTTATTTCTCGAAGTTGGTAGAAACAAAATATTTTTGAAACTCAGTTAATGTGCAACTATTTTTAGTAGTAAATGTACACTATTAAACATACATACAACAAATAATTTAATTCACAATCTTGATTGAATATATAAAAAATATTTTACTAGAAATAAACTATTGGAAAGTGTTTATATATTTGCGAACATTTACAAAATTATAAACTTCTTTAAACTAATTTATATTAAGTTTTGTTATGAACGAATAAGTTCAAAGATAAATATGTAATTAAAAATTATTATTAATTTTATTAAATATATAAATAAAAAGTTTACTTCGAGTAGGATTTGAACCTACGACCTTTGCTAAAATTCTTTGAATATTTTCATCTTTAATATCCACAAAAGTTCGGTTTGGCAGTTTCAAAAATTAAATGGGGAGAAAAATGCTACACGTGACACCAATGGTACAGACCTACAGAAGCCCGAAAGTAGTGGTTTATCGCCGAGACCTAAACGGTATGCAAAAAGCATTTCGCGAGCCAACGGCACAGTTGTTTTGGGCAACCGTGATTCATTAATCAGAAACATAAGTTTTATCACTTTTAAAATCAACGAATTTAATCCATTTTCAAGAAGCCTGAGTTATCAGTAAATATGATCAATTATTACATTAAAAGTAGAAATTCCACACGAAAGTGGTGAACATGTGGATGAGAGTGAATTTTCTTGTGCTCGTCGTGATTTAAACGACTCTGCCACTGCAGCAGATGTGAATTCAATATCCGAAAAATACAAAGAGCTTATGATTATTAATGTGGAAGGTAAAAATATATAAAAATGGAACTGTGGCAGAAGGCAGTCGAAGATTTCTTTAAGAAGGAAGTAAAGGTTTACAACAAGATGTTTGGTTCAACGACACTACAGTTTAAATTCTATGAATATGCTAATCGTATAGTAGTAAAGGAGGCAGTTTCTACAAAAGTTTTGAACTTTATAGGATTTCTGACATTTCCACAATCATCTTATCTTCCTTTACGCATAGAAAGTAAAATTATAGATATATAAATTTTCGAACCGTCGTCTCATCTTGTGTAATATTATCGCTGTACATAGTACTATAATTCCGTATAGTTACCAGAGTCCTATTTTAGATGGCGATTGAATAGAATGTTGTCGAAAGAGTTACATAGCTTTATGCAACACATTCAAAACTATTTAATTGATTTAGTGCTGTGGTTTTATTACAATATTGTCAAATTTTATTTTCTTTGGTTGCTTATTATTCTAAGATGAAGCGTTACATATAATTTATAATAGGCATTTCTCTTTTATGTAGTCTAAATAGATACGCCTCTAATATTATGCATGAAGTTTTGGATTGGGATAAGAACTTCTAATTTTCATCTCTTGCCTCACGTTGGCCGCCCTATTGACA